>RXID01016477.1:47246-72496 GCA_005019695.1 Trichopus zeylanicus subsp. travancoricus
ACTACTACTACTACTGCTACTACTACTGTTGCTACTACTGTTGCTGCTACTGCTACTGCTACTACTACTACTGTTGCTGCTACTACTACTATGACTACTACTACTACTACTACTACTATGACTGTTACTACTACTCCTCCTCCTCCGAGTACTACTGCTACTGCTACTACTATAGTAACTACTAATAGTAGTAATGTTAATATTAAAAGAAGTAGTAGCAGTAGAAGTAATAGTAGTAGTAATAAAACTAGTAGTAATAACAATAGTAGCTATAGTAGCAATAGAAAGAGTAATAGTATTAGTTGTAGTAGTAGTAGCAGTAGTACTAGTAGTAATAGCAACAGCAGTAGTAGTAGCGAAAGTAGTAGCAGTAACAGTAGTAGCACTAGTAGTAGTAAAAAAAATAATAGTGGTAGTAGTAGTTGTTATAGTAGAAGCAGTAGCAATGTAGTTGCAATAGTTATAGTAGTAGTAGTAGGAGGAGGAGGAGGAGGAGTAGATATAGTAGTAGCAATAGTAGTAGAAATAGTACCAGTAGTACTAATAGTTGTAATCATTGAAGTAGTAATAATAGTAGTAGTAGTAGGAGTAGCTATAGCAACAATAGTAGTAATACTAGTAATTATAGTAGCAGTAGCAATAGTAGTTACAACAACACCAGCAGTGATAGTTGTGGTAGTAGCAGCAGTAGTAGTAGCTATAGCAATAATAGCAGCAGTAGTAATATTAGTAGCAGTAGTAAGAGTAAGAGTACTAGTTGTAGTTGCAGTTGTAGCAGAAGTAGCATTATGAGATGTAGTAATAGTCATGCGAGTAACAATAGTTGTAATAGTAGTTGCAGTAGTAGTAGTTGTCACAGTAGTAGTGCTAGTAGTAATAAGAGTAGTGGTAGTCATTATAGTTGTTGTTGTAGTAGTAGTATTAGTAGTACTAGCTATAGTACTAGTAGTGGTAGTTGTATTATTAGTAGTACTCATAGTAGAAGCAAAACTAGTTGAAGTGGCTGCAGTAGTAGTAGCAGTAGTATAGTAGCTGTAGTAGTAGTAGTAATAGTAATTATTGTTTCGGTAGTAGCAATAGCAAAAGTATTACTATTAGTTGTAGTAGTAGTAGTAGTGGAAGCTATAGTAGATGTGGTAGTAGTACGAGTTGCAATAGTTATCGTAGTAGTGGTAGTTGTAGCAATAGTAGTAGAAGAAGTAGTAGTAGTAGTAGTGGTAGAAGTAGAAGTAGTAGCAGTTATAGTAGTTGTAGTAGTAGTAGCAGTAGTAGAAATTATAGTAGTAGGAGTTGTAGTAGTTGCAAAAGCAGTAGTAGTGGTGGTGGTAGTAGTAATAATAGTAATAGTAGTAGTAGTAGCAGTAGTAGTACTTATAGTATTAGTAGGAGTAGTAGCAACAGTAGTAGTAGAAGTAGTAGTAGATGTAATAATAGTAGTATGTGTAGTAGTAGTAGAAGTAGTCGTAATAGTAGTCGCAATAGCCATAATAATAGTAGCTATAGTAGTAGAAGTGACAATAGTAGCAGTATTAGTAGTAGTATAAGAAGTGATAGTTCTAATCAAAGGAGTAGTCATAGAAGTAGTATGTAATTATAGCTATAATTGTAGTAGTTGTAGTTTCAGTAGTATGAGGACAAGCAACAGCAGTAGTAGCCATAGCAGTAGAAGTAGTAGAAGTAGCAATAGTAGTAGTAGCCGTAGAAGTAGAAGCAATAATGGTAGTAGTTGTAATTATAGTAGGAGTGGTCGTAGGAGCTGATGTACTAGTAGTAGTAGTAGAAATAGTAGTGGTATTAATAGTAGAAGTAGCAATAATAGTGGTGGTGGTGGTGGTAGTAGTAGTAGCAGTAGTAGCAGTATTAGTAGCAACATTAGTAGCAGTAGTAGCAGTAGAAGCCATTGTAATTGTAGTAGTAGTAGTAGAAGTAGTAGTAGTATTGGTAGTAGTAGTACTAGTACTACTAGTTAGTAGTAATTGTAGAAGAAGTAGCAGTAGCAGTAGTAGCGGTTGTAGTAGAAGTAGCAGAAGTAGTACCAGTAGTACTAGTAGCAATAGTAGCAGTAGTAGCAGTAATAGGAGTAGCAGTAGTAGTAGTAGTAGTAGTAGTTGTAGTAGTAGTAGTGGTAGTAGAAATAGTAGTAGTAGAAGCTACAGAAGTAATAGTAATAGTAGTAGTAGTATTATCAGTAGTAGTGGTTGCCACAATAGTAGTAGCAGTAGTAGGAGCAGCAGCAGTAGTAGTTGTGGTAATAGTAGTAGTAAGAGTAGTTGTTGTAGTAGTAGTAGCATTAGTAGCAATTGTAACCCTTTTAGTAGTAGTAGTTATAGCAGATGCTGCAGTAGCAATAGTAGCAGCAGCAGTAGTAGTAGTAATGGTAATAGTTGTAGGAGACGTAGTAGGTATAGTAATATTAGTAGCGGCTGCAACAACAGTAGCAGCAATTGCATTAGAAGTTGTAGTAGTAGTAGCGATGAAAATAGTAGTAGGAGTAGTAGTAGCAGTATTAGTAGCAGTAGTGATTCTAGTTCAAGTAGTCACAGTAGCTAGAATAGCAGTAGTAGCTGTATTAGTAGTAGTAGTCATAGAAACAATAACTGTAGTAGAGGTTGTAGTTGTAGTAGTAGCGGTAGTAACAGTAATATTAGTAGTAGAAGTAGTAGTTGCAGCAGTAGTAGTAGTAGCAGAGCAGTATTAGTAGTAGTAGTAGCAATAGCAGTAGTAGTTGTTGATGTAGTAGTAGCAGTAGTAGTACTAGTAATAGTACAAGCAATAGTAACATCAAATATAGTGGTAGTAGTAGTGGTAGCAACGACAATAGTAGTGGTAGTAGCAATTGTAGCACCAGTATATGTAGTAGTAATTTTTGCTGTAGTCATAGTTGGAGTAGTAGTAGTAGTAGAATTCGTAATAATAGTAGTAATAGTAGTAGTGGCAGCCATAATAGAAGTAGTAGTGGTAGGAGTAGTAGTACTAGTAGTAGAAGTAGTCGCAGTAGTAGTAGTTGTAGTAGTATTAGTTGTAGTAGCTATATTAGTAGTAATTGAGGCAGCTACAGGAGTAGTAGTAGTGGTGGTGGTAGTAGTAGTAGCGGTGGTAATAGATGTAGTTGTTCTAGTTGTAGCAGTATCAGTAACTGTAATAGCAGTAGCAGCAGCAGCAGTAGAAGTAGTAGTAGTCAGAGTAGTAGCAGTATGAGAAGTGGTGGTATTAGTGGTAGTTGTAATAGTGGTAGTAGTTGTAGTAGTAGTAGCAGTATTTGCAGCAATCATAGAAGTAGAAGTAGTAGTTGAAGTAGCAGTTCTGATAGTAGTAGTGGAAGTGACAGCAGCAGTAGTAGCAGAAGAAGTAGTACTTGTTGTTATTGTATGAAAACTATTAGCAGTAGTAGTGGTAGTAGTTATTGTTATTGTAGTAATACTAGTAGTCGATGTAGTAGTAATAGCAACATTAGTAGTAGTATAACAAGAAGTAGTAGTCGTAGTAGAAGTAGTAATAGTATTAGTTGCGGTAATAGTAGTAACAGTAGTAGAAGTAGTAATAGTTGTAGCAATCGTAACAGTAGTAGCAGTAGTAGCAGTAGCAGTAGTAGTAGTCATTGTTGTCGTAGTTGTAGCAGTAGTAGTAGTAGTAGTAGTAGTAATAGTAGCAGTAGTAATAGCAATAGCAGTAGCAGCAGTAGTAGTAGTTGTGGCCGTAGTTGTTTTAGTATTAATCATAATAGTAGTAGTCATACCAATCACATTAGTAGTAGCAGTACTAGTTATTATTGTTGTTGTTGCAATTGCAACAGTTGTAGTAGTATCAGTAGTTGTAGTAGTTGTAGCCGTAGTAGTAGCAATCATAGTAGTAGCAACAATAATAGTAGTAGTAGTAACAGTAGCAGCAGCAATAGTAGTAGTTGTTGTAATAGTAGTAGTCTTAGTAGTTGCCATTGTTGTTGTACTTGTAGCACTAGTAGTAGTAGTAGTTGTAGTAGTGGTAGCATAAGCAATAGTTGCCGTAGTAGGAGTGATAGTAGTAGTAGTATTACTTGCAATAGTAGCAGTAGTAGTTGTAGTTATAGTAGTAGTTATAGCAGTAGCTATAGTATTATACGAAGTAGTAGAAGTAGTAGTAGCAGTAGTAGTAGTAGCGGTAGTAGTAATAGCAACTGTAGTTGTAGTTGTAGTAGCAGTTGTTGTTTTAGTAGTAGTAGTAGTAGTACCAGCAGTAGTTGCGGTAGTAATAGTAGTAGAAGTAGGAGAAATAGCAATAGTAGGAATAGTAGTAGCAGTATTAGTAGTTCTTATTGTCATAGTAGTGGTAGTAGTGGCCATCCTAGTAGTAGTAGTAGTTATCATAGTAGTCATAGTACTACGATAAGTAGTTATAGTAGGAGTAGTAGTTGTAGTAGCAGTTGCTACAGTAGCAATAGTAGTAGCAATAGTAGAACTTGTAGTAGTAGTAGTAGATGTAGTCACAGGACCAATAGTAGCAGAAGATGTAGTAGAGGCAGTAGTAGTTGTTGTTGTAATAGTAGTAGTAGTAGTAGTTATTGTTGTTGTTGTTGTTGTAGTGTTAGTAGTAGCAGCCGTTGTTGTAGTAGTAGTCATAGTAGTAACAGTAGTAGGAGTAGTAGAAGTAGTAGTAGCTGTAGGTATAATAGAAGTAGTAGTAGTCGAAGTAGTAGTTGTCGTCATATTAGTAGCAGTATTAAGAGTAGTAGCCGTAGTAGTAGAAGCATTAGTAGTAGCAAAAGTAGTTTAGTAGGAGAATTAGTAGTAGTAGTAGTAATATTACTAGCATTAGTAGCAGTAGTAGTAGCAGCAGTAGTGGTTGTAGTAGTTGTAGCTGTAGTCGTAGTAGCCGTAGTAGCATTAATAGTAGTAGATATAGTAATGGTAGCAGCAGTTGTTGTTGTTTTAGTAGTAGTAATAGTAGGTGCTCCAGGAGAAGTAGTTGTAGTTGTTGTTCTAGTAGTAGCTATTGTTGTCATAGTAGTAGCAGTCGTAGTAGTAGCAGGAACAATAGTAGTAGAATAGAGCAGTAGTAGAAGAAGCAGTAGTTGTAGTAATAGTAGAAGTAGTTCTAGTAAGGAGCAATAGCAGTTGTAGTTGGCACTATAGAATATGTTGTAGCAGCAGTTGTAGTAGGAGTAGTTGTAGTAGTAGTAGTAAGATAAGTAATAGTCATAGTACCAGTACTAGGAGCAATAGTATTAGCATTAGTAATAGTAGTAGTGGCAGTTGTTGTTGTTGTTGTTGTAATAATAAAAGTAATGGTTCTAATTATCGTAGTAGCAGTAGCAGTCATTATAGTAGTTATATTAGTAGCTGTTGTTGTAGCAATCAGAATCATTGCAGTAACAATGGTAGTAGTAGTAGTAGTAGAAGCAAAAGTTGTAGTACAATGCTTTCTGTAGTAGGTGCATTAGCAGGGATAATAGCGGCAACAGAAGTAGTAGTAGTACTACTAGTAGTAGTAGCAGTAGTCATTGTTGTACTAGTTGTGTTGGTAGTAGCAATAGTAGCAGTCATTGCAGTAGTAGTAATAGTAGTAGTAGCAGCAGTAGCATAGTCGTAGTAGCAATAGTAGCTATAGTAGTAGTAGTATTAGTTATAGTAGTACTGGATGTAGAAGTAGTCGAAGAACTAGTAGCAGCAGAAGGAGAAGTAGAGTAGTGACAATAGTACTAGTAGTAGTAGCATTTGCAACAGTAGTAGTAGTAGTACTCGTAATAATAGTAATAGTATTAGGAGGAGGAGAGAGTAGTAGTAGTTGTAGCAATAGTCATAGTAGTAGCAGTAGTATTGGCAATGGTGTTGGTGCTAGCAGTAGTAGTAGTGGAAGTGGTGGTAGTAGTAGTCGCAGTAGTAGAAGTAGAAGTAATAATAATAATAGAAGTAGTAGTAATAGTAGTTATAGTAGTTGTAGTTGTAGTAGTCATAGTAGTAGTAGTTATTATTGTTGTAGTAGTTGTAGTAGTAATAGAAGTAGTAGTATTAGTGGCATTAGTAGCAGTAGTAGTAGAAATAGATGTATTACTATTTGTAATAGTAGCAATTGCCGTAGCAGTAGCAGTTGAAGTAGTAGTAGCAGTAGAAGTGTAGTAGTAGGTGTATTAGTAGAAGAATTATTAGAAGAAGTAGTACCAGTAGTTGTAATAGCTCTAGTAGGAGTAGTAGTTGTTGTTGTAGTAGTAGCAGTAGTAGCAATAATAGGAGAAGTAGTAGTTGCAATAGTCATAGTAGTAGTTGTAACAGTAGTAGTAGCAGTAGCACTAGTAGTTGTAGTAGTCATTTAGAAGATGTAGGAAAAGCAATAGTATCGGTAGTTGTAGTAGCAGTAGCAATAGTTGGAGAAGTTCTAGTTGTAGCTATTGAAGCATAAGTTGTAGCAGTAGTAGTAGCAACAGTAGCAGCTATAGGAGTACTACTACTAGTAGTAATAGTAGGAGAAGTGGTTGTAGTTGTAGTTGGCGTAGTAGTAGTAGTAGTACTAGTACTAATACTAGTAGTAGTAGTAGTAAGAGTAGTAGTAGGAGTAGTAGTAGGAAAATGTGTAGAAGGGAAACTACCAGGAGTAGTTGTACTGGTAGTAGTAACCGGATCGTAATAGTAGTTTTTGTTGTAGGAGGAGTGGCAGTGGCCTTAGTAGAGGTCATAGTAGTAGTAGCAGCAGTAGCAAGAGTAGTAGTAATAGTTGTTGTTGTTGTTGTAGTAGTTGTTGTAGTAGTAATAATAGCAGTAGGATTAGTAATTGTAGTAATGGTGGTAGTTGTAGTCATGGTAGTAGTAGTTGCAGCAATGGTAGTAGTCATAGTAATATTTTTAGAAGTAGAAGTTGTAGTCAAAGAAGTAGTAGGAGTATTACCCATGGTAATAGTAGCAATAGTGGCAGCAGTAGTAGTACAATAGTACTAGTAGCAGTAGTAGTAATAAAAGTCATAGTAGTAGCAATTATAGGAGTATTAGTTGGAGTTATTGTAGTAGTAGTACTAGCTATCATAGTAGTAGTAGTGTTAGTAGTAGTAGCACTAGTAGCAGTAGTAGTAGCACTAGAAGTAGTAGTAGTAGTTGTAGTAGTACAGCTAGTAATATTGGTTGTAGTAATAGTACTAGTACGAGTAGTAGTAGTTGTAGTAGCAGTAGTAGAAGAAGTAGTAATAATAGTAGCGGCAGTAGTAGTAAGAGTAGTAGTAGTAGCAGTAGTAATAGGAGCAGTAGTTGTGATGGTGGTGGTAGTAGTAGCAGTAGTTGTAGTAGTAGTAGTAACAGTAGTAGTAATACTAGAAGTAGTAGTAATAATAGTAGTAGTATTGCTTGTCATGGTAGTTGTAACAATAGTATTAGGAGGACGAGGAGTAGCGGTGGCAATGACTACTCCTATTGCTACCACTACTGCTACTACTACTAATACTGCTTCAACTACTATTGCTGCTACTGCTACTATTGCCACTGCTACTTCTCCTACTTCTACTCCTATTGCTACTGCTACTTCTCCTACTTTTTCTGCTCCTACTACTACTACTGCTACCACTATTAATGTAGCAGTGGCTACCAATACTACTACGTCTGCTACTACTACAACTACTACTGCCACTACTACTACTATTATCACTACTACTCCTAGTACTGCTACTATTGCTACTCGTACTAGAACTTCTACTACTAGTCGTACCAATACTTCTACTCCAATCACTCCTACAACTGGTACTACTACTACTAATAATGTTGCTGCCGCTGCTGATACTACTACCACTACTATTACGTCTACTACTACTGCTACTACTACTACTATCATAACAACTACTACTTCTACTACTTTACTACTAGTGCAACTGCTACTGCTACTACTACTACTCCTACTACTGCTGCTATGAATACTACTAGTATTACTGCTACTGCTGCTGCTGTTGTAGTTTTTGCTACTATTGCTATTGCAAATACTACCACTACTACTACAACAACTGCTGTAGTTGTTGCTGCAACTGTTTCTAATGATACTACTGTTGTTAATACAACAACTACTGCTACTCGTGTGACAACTAATAAGACTACTTCTACTACTACTTCTACTACGAATACACTCCTATTACTACTACTACAGCTACTCCTATTACTACAACTACGATCTGACTAATACTATTACTACTACTAGTACTACTACTATTACACTATGATTACTACTGCCACTATTAGTACTAGTCCTTCTACTACTACTGCTACTACAACAAGTAGGATGACTACTATTACTCGTACCAATAATTCTACTCCAATCACTCCTACTACTACTACTATTATTGTTGTTGCTGGTGCTGCTGCTACTACTACTCCAACCCTACTGCTACTACTACTCTTACTACTTCTACTACTCCTCTGACTACTACTAGTCCTATTACTACTCCTACTCTACCTCCTCCTACTGTTGCTACTGCTGCTACTACTACTACTATCATTATTACAACTATTACCAGTACCACCATGACCACTACTACGGCTACTATTACTCTTACTACTACTACTAGTACTACCACTACTACCACTACGACTACTACTACTACAAGTGCTACTATTAGTACTAGCAGTTTCACTGCTACATCTACTAATACCATAACAATAACTGCTACTACCACTACTAGAACTAATGCTACTACTGCTGCTACAACTTAAACTGCAACTAGTACAACTATTACCACAACTACTACTAGAACTGTTGCTACTGTTGCTGCTACAACTAAAATTAAAACAACTACTACTGCTACTACTATTGCTACTACTACTACTATGACTACTACTACTACTACCACCACCACCACCACCATTATTGTTGTTGCTGTTTCTACTTCTGCTACTCTTATGCTACTACTACTACTACTACTACGACTACTACTACTATTACTGCTAATACTGCTGTCGCTACTACTCCTGCTACAACTCCTACTCTTAGTACAAGTGCTACTACTACTACTACTACTACTACTACTACTACTACTACTACTACAACTACTACTACTACTACTATGACTTCTACTACAACTACTACTGATATAGCTGCTGCTACTACTACTACAACAATTGCTACTCCTACTACTATGACTACTACTACTACTGCTATTATTGCTGCTATTATTACTTCTGCTACTCCAACTTTTACTATAACAACAACAACTACTACCACTACTTGTACTTCCACTTCAACCCCTGGTCCAACTGGTACTGCTAGTAGTCCATCAACTACTACTACATTTGCCACAACAATAACAACTACTACTACAATTGCAACTTCTACGGTAGCTACTACTACCACTACGTCTACTACTTTTACTTCTGCTACTAGTGCTACTACTATTCCCGCTACTGCTACCACTAATACTACTATTGCTACTACTACAACTTTTAATATTATTACTACTACTACTAGTACCACCACTTCTACAATAACTAATGCTACTTGTACTACTACTACTACTACTACTACTGCTACTTCTGCTGCTACTGCTGCTACTACTACTACTACTACAACTACCACTATATCTAAAATTGTTGTTGCACCAACTGCTACAACTACTACTACTATTATGACTACTGCTACTACTTGTGCTACAACATCCACCAGTGCTACTACTGCAACTCCTACTACTACTTCTTCTGCTGCTCCTACAACTGCTATTGTCGCTACAACTACTACTTCTACTATTACTACAACTACTACTAGTACTACCACTACGACCACTACTATTACAACTATTTCTAATACCAGTACTAGTACTACCACTAATACCACTACTACTGCTGCTGCTACTACTACTTTTGTCGGCACTACAACTACTACTACTACTACTACTTCTTATATTGCAACTACTACTACTACTAATACTACTACTACTTCTACTATTGCTATCACTACTAAGACTACTACTATTGCAACTACCACTGCGTCTACTACAACTACTCCTACTACTACTAGTTCTACCACAACAACTGCTACTACTACTAATACAACCACTACTAGTACTACTGCTGCTACAACTACTACTTACCCTACTACTATTACTACATTGACTACTTCTGTTATTACAACTACTACTACTCGTACTAATACTACTGGTGCTCTACTACTACTGCTACTACTAGTAATATACTAATACCACCACGACTACTACCACTACTGCTCCTACAACTATTACTTCTTCTACTGGTACTACTACATCTACTACTACATCTATGACTGCTACTACTACTACTTCTGCTACTATTGCTACTACAGCTACTAGTGCTACAATTTCTACTATTATTAATACTACAACTACTACTGCTATTGCTGCTGCCCTAGCAGCAGCTAATATTAAATGCACTACCGACGCTGCTCCAACTACTACTACTACCACTACTACTGCT
Organism: Trichopus zeylanicus subsp. travancoricus; assembly: GCA_005019695.1. Taxonomy (NCBI): domain Eukaryota; kingdom Viridiplantae; phylum Streptophyta; class Magnoliopsida; order Dioscoreales; family Dioscoreaceae; genus Trichopus; species Trichopus zeylanicus. Next base: position 57,629 of record RXID01016477.1, read on the forward strand.
ACTACTACTTGTACTACTAGTGCTACTGCTTCTACTACTACCACTACTTCGGCTACTACAGTTAGTACTACTATTGCTCCAACTACTACTTCTTTTATTACTACTACTTTTGTTGCCGCTGTTGCTGCAACTACGACTCCAACTAATGCTACTACTACTGCTACTGTTGCTACTACTACTAGCACTACTACAACTACTTCTACTGCTATTGTAGATGCTACTACGACTACTACAACAACTACTACTACTCCTGCTACTATTACTAGCACTACTGCTGCTGCTAATGCTGCTTCTACAACTGTTACATCTACTACTACTACAAATTCAACATGTACTACAACTACTATTACTACAAGTACGACTATTGCTACTAATACTGCTTCTAGTACTACTACTACTACTATTACTACTACTATTATTATTATCACCACTACTAATATTACTACGGCTGCTATTGCTGCAACTGCTACTGTCGCTATTACCACTACTACTACTATACCTACTTTTTCTCCTACTACTACAACTATTACTACTACTGCTACTGCTACTGCTACAGTTACTGCTGCTACTACTACTACCATCACGACCGCTAAAACTACAACAAATAGTACTACTACAACTACTACTTATGCCATTCCCACTACTACTCTGATTATGGCTGTTGCTACTACTACTACTGCAACCACTAATGCTACTATTACTATTGCTACTAGTACGACAACTATTACTATTATTACTATTACCACAACTACTACTACTTCTGCTATTACTACTTTTACCACAATTACTACAATGACTATTAGCACTCCTACTACAACTGCTGCTGCTTCTACTACTGCTACAACTCCTCCTCCTATTACTACTACTATTTTTAATGCGACTACTTCTACTATTACTACTACTACTCCTACTACTGCTACTACAACCACTACTATTACTCATACTACTACACCTACCCCTAAACCAACTCCTACTACAACTACAACAACTACTACGGCTACTGCTATTTTTACTACTACTACTATAATGACTACTACTACTGCTGTTGTACCTATTACTACTACTACAACTACTTTTACTGCTACTATTACTAGAACTACTGCTACTACCGTTGCAACAACGATAACTGCTGCTACTACTATAACAACAACAACTACTACTACTACTACTGGTTCTGTTACTCCTACTACTACCACTATTTTAACTACTATTACTACTACTACTACTACTACTACTACTACTACGGCTATTGCTACTGCTGCTAGTACTACTACTACTATGGCTACTGCTACTACTGCTACTACTACTACTACTATTACTACTACTACTATTAGTACTACTACTATTACTGCTACTACTGCTACTACTACTACTACTATTACAATAACAACAACTACTACTATTGTTAATACTACTACTCTACTGCTGCTACTATTGCTACTACCGCTACTGCTTCTACCGCTACAACTACAACAACAACTACTACTCCAACTATTACCACTACTACTAGTGCTAGTACTACTACTACTATTACTACTGCTACGATTAATACTTCTATTAGTACTCCTACTACTATTCCTACATGTATTCCTACTGCTTCTCGTTCCTCATCCTCCTACTACTAGTACTACTACTAGTACAACTACAACTACTCCTGCTACTACTATTGTAACTACTGTAAATGCTATAACTACTAGTACTCCAGCTACTGATGCTATTGCTACTACTACACTTATTACTACTACTACTAATACTACTACTATTACTATAACTACTCCTACTACTACTAATACTACTACTGATACTAATTATATTACTGCTACTACTATGACTACTACTACTACTACTTCTACTACTACTTTTGCTACTTTTAATGCTAATTCTATTGGTAGCGCCCGCACTACTACTGCTATAGCTACAACTACTAAAATTTCTATGACTACTACCACTAATACAGCTACTACTACTTCTTCTCCAACTACTACTAATTTTGCTACTATTTCTACTTGATTTACTGCAATTATTATTACAACTAGAATGTCTACTACTACTACAACTGCTGCTACTACAATTGTTGTTGCCACTACCACTACTACAACCATTAATATTACTGCTACTACTACAACCACTACAGCTGTTATTACTTCTTCACTACTACTAATACTAATTATATTACTACTACTACTATGACTACTACTACTAGTTCTACTACTACTTTTGCTACTTTTAATGCTAATTCTATTGGTTGCGCCCGCACTACTACTACTACAGCTACAACTACTACAACTTCTATGACTACTACTACTACTACAGCTACTACTACTTCTTCTCGAACTACTACTAATTTTGCTACTATTTTTACTTGATTTAGTATAATTATTATTACGACTAGAATGACTACTACTATTGCTACTACAATTTCTACTACTACAACTGTTGCTACTACAATTGTTGTTGCCACTACCACTACTACAGCCATTAATATTACTGCTACTACTACAACCACTATAGCTACTATTACTTTTTCTACTACTACAACATCTACTATTGTTGCTGTTACTCCTACTGCCACTACTACAACTGCAGCAACTACTACTATGGCTATTACTTCTACAGCTACTGGGCTGCTTCTACTGCTACTAGTACTATTACTATTACTACTACTACCCCTACTATTGCTGCTATTACTACTGCTGCTGCTACTACTACTACTACTACTACTAGTACTGCAACTACTACAACAACAACAACTACTCTACTACAATTGCTACTACTGTTACTACTACTATGGCTGCTATTACTACTTCTACTCCTACTTCTATTACTACTTCTACTACTATTGCTGCTACTGTTTTTACTACTACTGCTACTAGTACTACAACAACTACTTTTGCTACTAGTACTACAACAACAACAACAATTACTGCTACTACTGCTACTAATGTTGCAACTACTACTGCTGCTACTACTACTACAACTACTAATACTACTACTTCTACGACTACTACTATGGCTACAACAACTACTACTGCTAGTACTACTGCTACTACTGCTATTACTACTGCTAGTACTGCTACAACTACAGCAGCTACTGTTACTACTACTACTGTCATTGCTTCGACTACAACAACTACTACTACATTTACTGCTACTATTGCTACTACAACTGCTACTGCAACTACTACTACGATGACAACTACTACTGCGGTTACTAATAGTACTAGTACTACTAATACTAATTTTGCAACAACTGCTACAGCTGTTGCCACTGCTACAACTAGTGCTAGTAATGCTTTACTTCTCCTACTACTACTCTTATTGCTGCTATAACTGCTGCTGCTAAAGTGCTACTTCTTCTATTACTACTACTTCTTCTACTGTTGCTGCTACTTCTGCTACTACTACTGCTACTACTTTTGTTACTTTCACTTCAACTAATTTTAGGACAACTACAACTTCTGATTCAACAACAACTTCTAATACTACTACTACTATCACTCATACTACTACTGCTATTAATACTTCTACTACTACTTCTATTAGTTCTACTACATCGACTATTGCAACTATTACTACTTCGCCAACTACAACCACCACTGCTGCTACTACCGGTATCACTACTATGACTACTACAACTACTACAAATACTACTGCCACTGCTGCTGCCGCTACTACTGATACTACGACTACTACTTCTACTAGTACAACTTCTACCCCTACTACTTCTACTGCTACCAAAATTAGTACTGCTACGACTCCTGCTACCACTACAACTACTGCTACGACTACAACTACAATTACTTTCCCCACTACTACTCCTACTACTAAAGCTTCTACTGCTGCTGCTGCTCCTACTACTACAGCTATAAATATAGCTACTACTGCTACTACTCCTACTTCCACTACTATTAATTCTGCTACTACTTCTACTACTCCTACTACTACTGCCGCTACTAATGCAGTTATTGCTATGACTACTGCTGATGCAACTGCTAATACTATTGTTGCTGCTATCACTACTACTACTACAACTACTACTAATGCTTCTACTACTGGAACTTCTACTACTATTTCTTCTACTGCAACTACTACTACTGTGATTACTATTGCAACCACTACTACTTCTACTACTATTATTACAACAGTAGCAACAACAACAACAACTACTACTACTGCTATTGTTGCTATTGCAACTACAATATCGACAACTACTACTGCTACTTCTACTACTACTGACACTACTATTGCTACCACTACTGCTACTGCCACTATAATTACAACTACATTTGTTACTACTATGGCTACTACTACAACTACTACTACTTCCACTACAAGTATAATTGCTACTACTGGTACTACTACTGCTAATATTAACACTATTACTGCTAATACTGCAACTCCTACTTCTACTCCTACTCCTACACCAACTCCTACTACAACTCTTACTACTACTCCCACCCCTACACCTACTACTACTACCACTACTACTACTATTTCTACTACTGCCACAACTACCACTCCTTTTAAAACTTCTACTACTACTATTGCTACTACTATAACTTCTATTACCACAACAACAACAACAACTACTAATACTACTACTACCCTTTCTGCTTCTAGTACAATTGCTACTATTACTGCCTTTACAACTACTGGTACTACTAATACTAATACTAACACTACTACAACTACTACAACTACTACTAATACTAACACTCCTACTACTTCAACTGCTACTACTATTACTGCTACTACTCCTACTACCACTACTACTCTTAACACTCCTACGGCTTTTATGACTACTTTGCAAACTACTACTGCTACTGCACTCCTCCTCCTCCTCCTCCTCCTCCTCCTACTACTACTACTACTACAACTATTACTACTACCACTGCTACTACTACTACTATTATGACTACTCCTACTGCTACTACTTCTCCTACTGCTACTACTACTATTACTACTATTGCTGCTACTATTGTTGTTGCTACTACTACTACTACTGCTATGTAATTATTAGTACAACTGCTTCTACTACAACTCCTTCTACATTTGCAACTACTACTACTTTGAATAATACTATTACTTCTACTACAACAACAACTACTACTACTACAACTACTGCTACTATTGCTGCTACTACTACTACAACAACAACCACAACTATTCCTACTACTACTCCTCCCATTACTACTACATCTACTGCGAGCCCCTACTACCACTACTACTCTTAACACTCGTACGACTTTTATGACTACTATGCCAACTACTACTGCTACTGCACTCCTCCTCCTCCTCCTCCTCCTACTACAACTATTACTACTACCACTGCTACTATTGCTATTATGACTACTCCTACTGCTACTACTTCTCCTACTGCTACTACTACTATTACTACTATTGCCGCTACTGTTGTTGTTGCTACCACTACTACTGCTGCTACTACTACTACTAAGACTACTACTATGTAATTATTAGTACAACTGCTTCTACTAGTACTCCTTCTACATTTGTAACTACTACTACTTTGAATAATACTACTACTTCTACTATAACAACAACTACTACTACTACAACAACTACTGCTACTATTGCTACTACTACTACTACAACAACAACCATAACTATTCCTACTACTACTACTCCTATTACTACTACTACATCTACAGTGAGCCGTAGTCTAACTCCTACTACTACCACCACCACCACCACTACTACTACTAATACTACCGCTACTACCACTACCATACTACTACTACTAATAATACTACTACTGCTACTACTACTAATATTACTATTAACACTACTATTACAACTATTGCTGCTATAGCTACTACTGCAATAACAACTACTACAACAATAACATCTACTTCTACTACTAGTACTACTACTACTACTGCTACTACAAATACTACTCCTACTGCTACTAGTACGAGCCCTATTACCACTACTAGTACAACATCAACTTATACTACTACCACTACTGCTACAACTATTATTGCTACAGTTGCTGCTACTACTACTATTAATACTGCTACTACCAATACTACAACAACTATTGCTGCTTCTACTATTGCTACTACTCCTACTCCAACTCCTACTGTTTCTACTACTCCTATAACTATTACTACCCCTAGTCCAATTACTTCTACTACTATGAGTACAAGAACTACTACTACAACGACAACAACTATTACAACAACAACTACTACTACTAGTACTACTACTACTACTCCTCCTGCTCCACCTCCTCCTATTACTACTACTACTACTACTAGTACAATTGCTACTAATACAACTCCTACAACTACTGGTGCTACTACAGTTAATACTAACACTACTACTACAAATATTAGTACTACTACAACTACTACTACGGCAACGACTATAACAGCTTCTACTACTCTTACATCTACTACTATTATTACGACTACAACAACTACTATTGCTACTACTACTATTACTAAAACTTCTGCTACTACTCCCACTCCGGCTACTACTACTACTACTAATATAGCTACTACTACTTCAACTACTACAACTACTACTACTGACGCTACTACTTCTACTACTATTATTATTACTACTACCACTACTCCTACTGCTACTAATGCTACAACTACTACTTCTACTACTACTACAACAACAACTACCACTACTACTACGACTCCTGCTGCTGATGTTACAACAACAACAACAACAACAACAACATCTACTCCTCCTACTACCAAAACTACTACCATTACTACAACAACTGCTACTAATACTACTACCACTTCTAATACTACTACTGCTACTACTGCAACTTCTACATCTACTACTTCCTCTACTACCACTACTGCTAATGTTACTTTACTTCTACTTCAACTACTACAAATAATACCACTACTTCTCCTACAACTACAACAACAACTACTAATACCACTACTTCTCCTACAACGACAACTATTACTACAAATAATACAACTACTGCTACTACTACAACTACTAAAACATTTCCTACTACTACAACTACTACTCTTGCTACTATTACTACTACTAGTATTGCCACTAGTACTACTTCACCTACCATTAGTACTATTATTGCTATGACATCTACTACTACTATTGCTTTGACTACATCCACTACTCCGATTGCTACTTCTACTACTCCTACTCCTGCTACTACTACAACAACAACTACTACTACTACTAAAACTACTGCTATTACTACTACTACTATCACTAGTAGTATTGTTGTTGTTGCTGCTACGACTACTACTACTGCTACTACTACAAATACAACTTGTACTACTACCACTACTAGTCCTACTACAGCTAGTTGTACTACTACTACTACAACAACTACTACTACTATAACAACAACAACTATTACTATTATTGCTACTACTACTATAACGAATACTAATACTACGAATTCGTTGATTACTCCGTACTCATTTATAATGGAAAAACTCTTGTTTGTTTTAAGATCACTAAAGAAAAGGTTGGTCATAAATTTGGAGAGTTTGCTTCTACATGGAGACAAAGACCTTCGAGAACAAGTAAAGGCAAGGGAATAAAGGGGATAAAGTAAAGTCTAAGTGCCATATGGCACAAAATGGAAATCCAATTTCGATAAGACTTGATCTTCAAAGTAGTTTAGATCCAAGTTGGTTGAGTGCGGGCAACCGCGAAAGTCACCGAATGGGTCCGGCTTTTTCTTGTCAATTGCTTTTCCTGATCTTTGTGCCATATTTCTCAAAAATCAAAGGTGTGGGAGGATGTTGCAGATGTCCGGGACAGACACAACAACAACTACTACTACTACCACCATGACTACTACTATTACTTCTGCTACATCTGCTACTACTACTAGTGCTAATGCTAACTACTAATACAATTACCACTCCTAATATTACTACTAATACTACTACTACTTCTAAGATAATTACTATCATTGCTATTGCAATGGCTCCGCTACTACTGCTACAAGTTCTTCTATTGGAATTACTACTACTACTACAACTCTCACTACTATAACTACTCCTACAACAACAACCACTACTACTACTGCTGCCACTACTAAGATGGTTGCCAACACCACTAATACTCCTACTTTTGCTGCTATCACTACTAGTACTACTACTAATATTACAACCACTACTGCTACTACAACAACAACAACTACTACAACTACTACCACTACTAGTACTACTACTACTATCACTACAAATACTACAAACACTACTACTTCTACAACTACAACTCCTTCTACTCCTACTACTCCTACTCCTACTCCTACTTCTACTACTACTACTACTACTTTTACTACTACTTTTACTACTACTACTGCTACTACTGCTACTGCAACTACAACAACTACTACTACTCCCTTTACCACCACTACTACAACTATTACTGCTGCTACTACTAGTGCTACTGCTACTACTGGTACTACAACAACAACCACTACTACTGCTGCCACTGCTACGACGACTGCGAAGACCACTAATATTGCTACTTCTGCTGCTATCGCTACTAGTACTACTACTATTGCTACAACTAACACTAATATTACAACCACTACTACTACTACAACAACTACTACAACTACTACCACTACCAGTACTACTACTACCACTACAACTATTACCAATACTACTACTTCTGCAACTACAACTCCTTCTACTCCTACTACTACTCCTACTCCTACTACTACTCCTACTCCTACTACTACTAGTACTACTACTTCTACTACTACTTTTACTAGTACTACTACTGTTGCTACTACAGCTACTGCAACTACAACTATAACAACAACAACTACTACTACTACTCCTACTACCACTACTACTACAACTACTACTACTACAACAACTGCTACTACTATTTCTACTACTACTCTTAATCCAACTCCTGCTCGAACTACTACTCGTACTCCTACTACTACTCCTACTGCAACTACAACAACAACCACAACTACTACTGCAACTACTACTTCTATTACAACAGTACTTCTACTACTGCAACTAGTACTATCACTGCTACTATCACAACTACTATTACTATAGCTATTACTCCTTTTGTTAATACTGCTACTACAACAACTACAACAACTACTACTACAACTGCTACTGCTACTACTACTACTACTCATGCTGCTACTCAAGGTGCTATTACAATTTCTGCTAGTACCACAACTACTACAACTACTGATGCTGCTACTGCTACTACTATACAATGACATGTACTACTACAACTATTGCTACTAAAAAAATAGCTACTACTACTACTACGACATCTGCTATAGATAGTAGTAGTACTTTTACTGCTACAAATAATACTATTGCTACTACTACTACTACTACTATTATCACTACTCCTATTGCAACTACTGCTCCTAATCCTACTACTACTGCTGCTACTACTACTACTCATACTAATACTACAACGCCCAACATTGCTACTACTACTGCTACTACTACTGCCACTACTACGACTACTACTACTAAGAATACTATTATAATATTATTAGTAACCGCTTCTACTACTTCTCCATCCATTTTTGCAACTAATAATATTTTAAATAGTACTACTACTTCTCTTGGCACTGCTTCTACTGCTACTGGTGCTGCTGCTACTACTACTACTACTACAACTACTACTACGACTACTACTACTACTACTATTCCTACTACTACTCCTACTATGCTACTGCTACTACTACTACTACATCTACGATTCCTAGTCCAACTCCTACAACTATAACAACAAGAACTACTACTACTACCACAACTACTATTGTTAATGCTACTACTACTACTATTACTATACTACTACTACTACTAATACTACTACTACTACTACTATTACTATTAAAACTAATAATAGAACTATCGATGCTACGATTGCTACTACAACAACAACTGCTACTCCTCCTCCTCCTAACACCACTACTACTACTACTACAAATAGTACTCCTAATGCAATGAGTACGAGTCGTATTAGCACTACTAATACAACATCAATTTATACTACTACCACTATTACCAGTACTACTACAACTACTATTGCTGCTGTTGTTGCTACTACTATAGCTGCTGCTCCTACTACTACTATTACTACTGCTGCTACTAGTACTACAACAACTACTGCTACTACTACTCCTAATCCAACTCCTATTGCTTCTACCACTCCTACTACTACTACTACTACCCCTACTCCAACTACTTTTCCTACTATGAGTGCTAGAACTATTACTACAACAACAACTACTACAAGTACTATTGCTACTACTATTACAACTATTACTACTACTACTACTACTAATAATACTAGTACTATTGCTGCAACTACAACTCCTACAACTATTGGTGCTACCACAACTAGTCTTAACGCTACTACTACAATTATTATTACTACTACAACTACTACTACAGCAACGGTTATTATAGCTTCTACTACTATTACTTCTACTTCTCTTATTACAGCTACAACTATTATTACTACTACAACAACTGCCACTATTGCTATTACTAATATTACTAAAACTTCTCCTACAACTCCTACTCTGGCTACTGCTACTTCTACTACAACTTTAGCTACTACTACTGCTGTTGCTACTACTTCTACTACTACTGCTGCTACTGCTACTACTTTAACTAATACTACTGCTGCTGCTACTACTACTTCTACTACTACTACTGCTACTACTACTCCTCCTCCTTCTATGGCTACTACTACTACTACTATAAATACTATAGCTACTACTTCTACTACTACTACAATAACAACTACCACTACTACTACTCTTGTTGCTGATGCTACAACAACTTTGACTCCTCCTACTATCGTAACTACTACAACTGCTACAATAACTACTATTAATACTACTACTACTTCTGCTACTACTACTGCAACTACTGCTACTACTACAACTTCTACTTCTATTACTACCTCTACTACTACTATTGCAAATGTTACTTCACTTCTCCTATAACTACTACAACTAATGCCACTACTACTCCAATAACTACAACTACAACTACTAATGTCGCTACTTCTCCTACAACTACAACTATTAATACAAATAATAGAACTACTGCTACTACAACAACTACTAAAATGTTTCCTACTACTACAACTACTACTTCTGCTACTACTACTGCTTCAACTACTATTACTACTAGGATGACTTCCACTATTATGATTGCTATTTCTACTGCTGCTGCTGCTACTACTACTACAACTACTACAATGGCTACTATAACTACAGCTATTACTACTACTACTATCACAACTACTACTCCTGTTGCTGCTGCTACAACTACTACTACTACTACTTGTACTACTACCGCTACTACCACTACTACTACTTGTACTACTACCGCTACTACTACTATTATTATTACTAATACTACAACAATAACAACCACTACTACTACTACAACAACAACTACTACTATTGCTACTACTCGTACAACTACTATTAATACTACAACAACTACTATTAATAGTACAACAACTACTACTACTTCTCCAACTTCTACTATTTCTTCTACTACTACAACTACTAGTATGACTACTCTTACTTTTGCTGCTACTTCTAGTACTAACTACTAATATAACTACTACTGCTACTATTACTACTAGAACTACTACTACTACAACTACAATGGCTACTACAATGGCTACTACTACTAATATTACAACAACTATGACAACAACAATTACTACTACTACCATTACTACTACTAATAATAATTGTTCCACAATAGCTACTACTACTACTACTAATAAAACAACTACTGCTGCTACTACTTCAAAAATGACTACTACTACTACAACAACAACAACAATAACAACAACTAGAACTGCTACTAGTACTACTGCTATTGTTGCTACTACGACGACAATTGCTACTACTTCTGTTGCGTCTACTACTACTACTACAACTACTATTGTTGCTACTACTACTACTTCTATTGCAATTGCTGGAACACAATTGCTACTATTGCTACTACTACTACTACTTCTACCACTACTGCTACTACTATTGCTGCTCCAACTACTGCTACCACTACTACCACTACTACCACCCCTAATACTACTACTACTTCAATTGCTGCTACTATAATTACTACTACAACTACTTTTGCTACTACTACTACTACTACTACAACTTCAACTTCGTCTATTAATATTACCACAACAGCAATAACAACAACAACTGCCACTCGTACTACTACTCCTCATACAATGACAATAACTACTAGTAGTCCTACGACTACGACTACTACAATTAGTGTTGCTGCTACTACTACTAGTACTACTAGTACTACTACTTTTACTACTACTACTACTGCAACTACTGCTACAACTAATACTACTGCTAGTACTCCTACTCCTACTACTATTGTTACTACTACTACTCCAACTACGACAACTACTACTACTACTTCTTCTTCTTCTTCTACTACTACTACTACAACAACAATGACAACTACTACTTCTACTACTTCTGCTGCTACTGTTACTATGACCATTGCAACTACTTCTATTCCCACTACTACCACTATGACAACTACAAGTACTACTAGTACAACTACTACTACTTCTACTACTACTCGTATAACAACAACAACTACTACTACTATATTTGTTACCAATACTACCACTACTGTTAGCACTAGTACTATTGCTGTTGCTACTACTACTACGGCTACTACTGCTGCTACAACTACTACTACTCATCCTGTGACTTCTAAGGTTATGATTACCACTACCACTGCCACTGCTATTACTTCTACTTCTACTGCAACTACTTGTACTATAGCTGCTGCTACTACTGCAACTACTGTTGTTGCTACTACAACTATTACTATTACTATTACTAATACCACCACCACTGCTGCTACCACTACAACTACTACAGCTACTACTACTACTAATGCTGCTACTCCTACTACAACTTATACCATTGCAACTACTATGACTCCTACTACTAGTAGTACAATTACTACTACAACAACTACTACTACTAATGTCGTTACTCCTACGGCTACTACAACTCCAACTACTACTAGTACTGCTACTATTGCTAATTCTACTCCTACTACTATTACTCCAACTACTACTAATACTCCTACTACTGCTATAACTTTTACCACTACTTCTCCTACTACTACTGGTACTACAACTATTTCTACTACGATATCTCCTACTGCCATTACTACTATGACTACTGCTTCTGCTACTAGTACTACTACTGCTACTACTATGCCTACAACTATTGCTGCTCTTACTGTAATTGCTACTAATACTTCTATTACGAAAATAACTGCTACTACTACTATTACTTCAACTGCTATTACAACAACTGCTACTACTACTAGTACTACTGCTGCTACTACGACTAGTATAACTACTTCTGTCATTGCTATAACAGGTCCTACTACTACTACTTCTCTATCACTATGACTACTAATACTAATAGTACTACTCCTACAACAATTGCTGCTACTACTACGACTTCTACAACTACTACATTTGCTACTTTATCTACTTGAACTCCTACAACTGCTACTACTACTTCTATTACGGCCTCTGCTTCTGTTACTACTACTACTACTATTGTGACTACTACTACAAGAACTACAACTACTACTACTATTATGACTTCTGCTACTATTACTACAACAACTACTACTACTGCTGCTACTATTACAACTACTACAACTACTACTAATATTATTGCTTCAACTACTACTATGACTACCACTACTATTATTACTACAGCTACTACTACAACAATAACTATTACTACTACTACTGATGATGACATTGCTGCGGCTAATACTACAACTCCTACTACTTATCTTACAACTACTACGACTACAACAACAACAACAACTACTACTACTACTACTAGCACTACTATTGCTACTACTACTGTTGCTGCTACTTTTACTACTACCGCTACTAGAACTAATACTACTGCTACTCCTGCTACTGCTACAACCAATGCTTCTACTACTGCTGCTACTACTACTACAGATGCTACTACTACTGCTGCTACTACTGTTACTACCGCTACAACTACTGCTACTACTGGTCTCACTACTGTTACAATTACCACTACTGCTATTCCTACTGCTACTATTTTTGCTAATACTACTACTGCTGCTGCTACTACTATTACTACTACTACTACTACTACTACTACTACTATAGCTACTTCTACTACTACTGCAATTACTGCAACTACTACTGCTACCATTGAGACAACTGCGATTACTACTACTACTACTACTACTACAACAACTACTACTATTACTACTACAACTATTGTTGTCGTTACTACTACTACTCCTCCTGCTGCTCTTGCTACTACGACTACTACTAATGTTGTTGTTACAACAACAACTACTACTACTACTGCTACTCTTGTTGCTACTGCTACTTCCACCACTAATATTGCTACTGCAGCAACTGATACTACTACTGCTGAAGTTGCTGTGGCTTCTGCTACTGCTGCTACTACTAGTAGTAGTAGTAGTACTGCTACTCATACTGCTTTTCTTCCTACTACAACTACTGCTACCACAACTACTGCTACTACTACTACTTTTTATACTACAAATACTACTTCTGCTGCTCCTATTGCTTCTGCTACTACTACCGCTACTACTACAATTACTACTGCTACCACAACTGCTATTATTGTTGCTACTTTTGCTGATACTACTACAACTACTATGACATCTCATATTGCTGTTGCAGCTGCTACTACTGCTGCTGCTACTGCTACTACTTGTACTACTACTATGACTACAATTGCAAAGACTACTACAACTACCATTGTTGTTGCTGCTACTACTACTACTA
>RXID01016478.1:0-55258 GCA_005019695.1 Trichopus zeylanicus subsp. travancoricus
AGCAGCAGCCGCAGTAGTAGTAGTAGTAGTAGTTGTAGTAGTAGTAGTAGTAGTAGTAGTAGTAGTCGTAGTAGTAGTAGTAGTAGTTGTAGCCGTAGTAGTCCGAGCAGTAGTAGTGGTAGCAGGGGTAATGGAGGTACTAGTAGTTGTCGTAATAGTGGTAGTAGTAGCAATAGTATTAGTTGTTAAAGTAGTAGTAGTAGTAGTAGTAGTAGTAGTGGCAGTAGTAGTAGCTGGAGTTGTAGCAGCTATTGCAATTGAAGTAGTAGTTGCGATATTATTAGGAGTAGTAATAGTTGTTGTCGTAATAATAATAGTTGTAGTAGTTTTATTTGCAAAAGTAGTAGCAGTAGTAGTAGTAATATGAGAATTAGTTGTAGTAGCGGTAGCAGTAGCAGCAGTTGTAGTAGTAGTAGTAATAGTAGTAGGAGCAGTAGCTGCAATGGTAGTACCAGCAGTCGCAGCAGTAGTTGAACTAGTAGTCGAAGTAGTAGTAGGACTTGTTGTAGTAGTAGTAATAGCCGTGGTAGTAGTAGTAGTGGCACTAGAAGTAGTAGTAGTAGTTGGACTAGCAGTAGTAGTTGTTATTGTAGGAGAATTTGTAATAGTAGTTGTTGTTGTCATAGTAGAAGTAATAGTTGTAGCAATTGAAGCAGCGGTAGCAGTCGTAGCAGTAGTCCTAGTAGTAGTTATTGAAGTAGTAATAGTAGTTGCAGTAGTAGTGGCAGTGGCAGCTATAGTAGTGGTAGTAGTAGTAAAGCAGTAGTGGCTACAGCTGTAAGAGCGGTAATAGTAGTAGTAGTGCTAGTAATAATAATACTACTACTACTACTACTAGTAGCAATAGTAGTAGGAGTAGTTGTAGTAGGAACAACAATTATTGTAGCAAGATTAGCAGTAGTAGCAGCAAGAATAATAGCAGTAGTAGTGGTTTCAGTTGTAGCAATAGCAGTAGTTGTTGTAGTAGTAGAAGTTATGATGGTGGTAGTAGCAGTTGTGGCAATAGCTGTAGTAGAAGTAGTAGTAGTGGTAGTACTAATAGTAGTAGAAACAATGGTCATAATGGTCATATCAAAAGCAATAGTCATAGTAGTGGTAGTAATAGTAGCAAAAGTGTTCATAGTAGTCGTAGTAGTAGTGGTAGTTCTTATTGTAGCAGCAGTAGTATTAGTAGGGCTAGAAGTAGTTATAGTAACAGACGTAGTCACAGTGGTAATAGTTGTAGGAAAAGTAGGAGATGTAGCATTAGTAGTAGCAAAAGTAGTTGTACTAGACATAGTAGTAGCAGCATTAGCAACAGTTGTAGTAATAGTAGTAGTAGCAGTAATGGAAGCAGTAGTGGTTGTGTTGCTGTTGTAGTAGTTGTAGGAGTTATAGTAGTAGTAGTAGCAGTAGCAGCAGTAGTTGAAGCAATACTAGTTGCCATAGCAGTAGTCTTTGTTGTAGTGGTATGAGTAGTAGTAATAGTGGTACTACTAGTAGTAGTAGTAGCGAAAGAAGTAGTAGTAGGAGAAGAAGTAGTAGCAGCATTAGCAATAGTAGTGGTAGTGGTAGTAGCAACAGTAGTAGTAGTATCGGTAGTAGTAGTAGTAGTTGGGGAAGTAGTAGTAATAGGAATAGCAGTAGTAGAAGTAGGAGTAGTAGTAGTGGTTGTGGTAGTTGCTGCTATAGTAGTAGCAGTTGTAGTAGTAGTACTTGATGCAGTTACAGTAGCAACAGTAGTAGCAGTAGTAGTAGTAACAGTAGTTATTGTAGCAGTATTAGTTGTAGTAGTAGCAACAACAATAACAGTAGCATAATAGTAATAGTAGTAGCAATAGCAGTAGTAGGTATAGGAGTAGTAGCAGTAGCAACAGCAGCAGCAGCAGTAGCAGCAATAGTAGCAGTAGTAGCAGTAGTTGCGAGAGTAGTAGTAGAAGTAGCTGTGCGGTACTAATAGCAGAAGTAGAAGTAGTGGAAGTAGTAATAGTAGAAGCAGTAGCAGTCATCACTATTATAGGAAAAGTAGTAGCGGTAAGAGTATTATAAGTAGTAGTAATAGTCGTAGCAGTACTAGTAGTAGCAATCGAAGTAATAGTAGCCAGAGAAGTAGTAGTACTAGCAGTAGTAGTAGGAGTAGTAGTAGTTATTGTAGCAGCAGTAGCAGTACTACTAGTGGTAGTAGCCTTTGTAGCAACAATTGTAGTAGTAGTAGCAGTAGCGACAATGGCAATAGTAGTAGTAGCAGTAGTTGTTGTATTTGGACAAGTAGAGTAGTAGCAGCAACCGTAGTAGAAGCAGCAGTAGTAGTAGTGTGGCAATCGTAGTAGTAGCTACCGTTGCAACATTAGTAGTAGCAGTAGTAGCAGTTCTATCAGCAATACTAGTAAAAGTAGCAGTAGTTACTCTTGCAGTAGTAGCAATAGTAGTCGTAGTGGTAGTAGCTGTAGCAGTAGCAGTATCAGTAGTAGTAGTTGTTGTTAGGGCAGTAGTAGTGACAACACTAGTAGCAGTAGTAGCATTAGTACTAGCAGTTGTGGCAGTTGCAGCAATAACAGTAGTAGCTGTAGTAATAGTCATAGAAGTAGTAGCGTTAGGAGCTATAATAGCAGTGGTAGTAGTAGTTGCTGTAGTACTCATCGAACAAGCAGTAGTTGTTGGAGTTGTAGTAGTAGTAGTGGAATTTGTAATAGTAGTAGTACTAGTAGTAGTGGTAGCTGTAGAAGATGTAGTAGTAGTTATAGGAGTAGTACTAGTAGTAGAAGTAGTAGTAGTCGTAGTAGTAGTGATAGTAGCCATAGTAGTAGTAGTAATAGTTGTAGTAGTAGTTATTGATGGTATTATTGTTGTTGTTGTTGTAGTGGTAATAGTAGTAGTAATAGTAGCAGTTCTAGAAGTAGCAGTGGTAATAGATATAGTTGTAGTAGCAGTAGTAGTAGGAGTAGTAGTAGTAGTAGGAGTTGTAATAGTAGTAGTAAGCGTAGCAATAGTAGTAGTAGTAGTAGAAGGACCAGTAGTAGCTGTAGCCATAAAAGTAGTGGTAGTAGTTGTAGCGGTAGTGGAAGTAGTAGAAGCAGTAGTAGCTGCAGTAGTAGTGGTAGCAGTTGTAGTAATTATGGTAGCAGTAGCATGAGAAGTAGTAGTAGCAGCTGTAGCAATAGTAGTAGTAGTAGTCGTAGCAGTAGCAGCAGCAGCAGCAATAGCAGCTACAGCAGTAGGAGTAGTAGTAATAGCAGCAGCGGCTGCAGTAATAATAGTAGTAATAGTCATAATAGCAGCAGTAGCAGCAGATGTAGTCGTAGTAGTAGTACTAATAGTAGTAGGAGCAGTTGTAGTAGAAACCGTCGTAGCTGGAGTAGTAGTAAAAGTAATATAAGTAGTAGGAGCAGTAGTAATAGTAGTAATAGTAGTAGGAGCAGTAGCAGGAGTAGTAGGAGTAGTTGTAGTAGGAGTAGCAGTACTAGTAGTAGTGGTGGTAGCACTAGTAGTAGTATTTGTTGTTGTTGATGTTGTTATTATTGTAGTCGTAGTAGTACTAGTAGTAGAAGTGGTAGCTGTATTATCAGTTGTAGTAATAGTAGTAATAGCAATAGTTTCACTAGTGGTAGTAGTAGCAATAGTCGTAGTGGCAATAGTAGTAGTAGTGATAGCAATAGCTGTCATAATAGTAGTAGTAGCAGGAGCAGTAGTAACAGTAATAATAGTAGTAGGAGCAGTAGTAGGCGTAGTAGGAGTAGTAGCACTAGTAGGAGCAGTGGTAGCATTAGTAGTAGTATTTGTTATTATTGATGTTGTTATTATTGTAGGATTGTGGCACTAGTAGTAGAAGAGGTAGCTGTATTATCAGTAGTAGTAATAGTAGTAATAGCAATAGTTTCACTAGTGGTAGTAGTAGCAGCAGTAGTAGTAGTGATAGCAATAGTAGTCGTAATAGCAGTAGTAGTAGCAGCAGTAGTTGTATTTGGACAAGTACAGTAGTAGCAGAAGCCATAGTAGTAGCAGCAGTGTTAGTAGTGTGGCAATCACAGTAGTAGCAGTCATTGCAACATTAGTAGTAGCAGTAGTAGCAGTTATACAAGCCATAGTAGTATATGTAGCAATAGTTATTCTTGTAGTAGTAGCAGTAGTAGTCGTAGTGGCAGTAGCAATAGTAGTAGTACTTGTTAGAGCAATAGTTGTGACAGCAATAGTAGTAGTAGTAGCAATATTAGCAGAAATAGTAGTAGTAGTAGCAGTTGCGGTAGTTGCAGCAATAACAGTAGTAACGGTAGTAATAGTCATAGAAGTAATAGTAGTAGGAGCTATAATAGTAGTGGTAGTAGTAGTTGTTGTAGTACCCATCGAAGAAGCAGTAGTTGTTGGAGTTGCAGTAGTAGTAGTGGAATTTGTAATAGTGGTACTACTAGTAGTAGTGGTAGCCGCAGTTTATGTAGTAGTAGTTGTAGGAGTAGTACTAGTACTAGAAGTAGTAGTAGTAGTAGTAATAGTGGTAGTAGTAGTACTAGTAGTAGCTATAGTAGTAGTAATAGTTGTAGTAGTAGTTATTATTGTTATTGTTGTTGTTGTTGTAGTAGTGGTAATAGTAGTAGTAATAGTAGCAGTTCTAGAAGTAGCAGTGGTAATAGATATAGTTGTAGTAGCAGTAGTAGTAGGAATAGTACTAGTAGTAGGCGTAGTAGTGGTAGTAGGAGTAGTAGTAGTAGCTGTAGCCATAAAAGTAGTGGTAGTAGTAGTAGCGGTAGTGGAAGTAGTAGAAGCAGTAGTAGCAGCAGTAGTAGTGGTAGCAGTCATAGTAATTGTGGTAGCAGTAGCATGAGAAGTAGTACTAGCAGCATTTACAATGGTAGTAGTAGTAGTCATAGTAGTAGTAGCATCAATAGTAGTAGCAGCTACAACAGCAGTAGCAGTAGGAGCAGCAGCAATAGTAGTAGTAGTAATAACAACAACAGCTACAGTAATGGTGGTAGTAGTAGTAGTTATAGCAGCAGCAATAGTAGTAGTAGTACTAGCAGTAGCAGCAGCAGAAGTAGTCATAGTAGCAACAGTAGTAGTAGTAGTAGTAGGAGCATTTGCAGTAGTAACAGTAGTAGCTGGGGTAGTAGTAGAAGTAGTAACAATAGTAGGAGTAGCAGTGACAGTAGTAATAGTTGTAGGAGCTGTAGCAAGCGTAGTAGGAGTAGTTGTAGTGGGAGTAGTAGTACTAGTAGTAGCAGTGGTAGCACTAATAGTAGTATTTGTTATTGTTGATGTTGTTATTATTGTAGTCGTAGTAGCACTAGTAGTAGAAGCAGAAGCTGTATTATCAGTAGTAGTAATAGTAGTAATAGCATTAGTTTCAGTAGTGGTAGTAGTAGTAGTGATAGCAATAGTAGTGGTAATAGCAGTAGTAGTAG
Organism: Trichopus zeylanicus subsp. travancoricus; assembly: GCA_005019695.1. NCBI lineage: Eukaryota > Viridiplantae > Streptophyta > Magnoliopsida > Dioscoreales > Dioscoreaceae > Trichopus > Trichopus zeylanicus. Next base: position 5,373 of record RXID01016478.1, read on the forward strand.
CAGTAGTAGTTGTATTTGGACAAGTAGAGTAGTAGCAGCAACTGTAGTAGTAGTAGCAATGGTAGTAGTGTGGCAATCGTAGTAGTAGCAGCCATTGCAACATTAGTAGTAGCAATAGTAGAAGTTATACAAGCAATAGTAGCAAAAGTAACAGTAGTTATTCTTGCAGTAGTAGTTGTAGTAGTCGTAGTAGCAGTAACAGTAGTAGTATCAGTAGTAGTAGTAGTTGTTAGGGCTGTAGTAGTAGTAGCAGTAGTAGTAGCAGTTGCGACAATTGCATTAGTTGCAGCAATAACAATAGTAGCTATAGTAATAGTCATAGAAGTAGTAGCTGTGGGAGCTATAATAGCAGTGGTAGTAGTAGTTGCTATAGTACCCATCGAAGAAGCAGTAGTTTTTGGAGTTGTAGTAGTAGTAGTGGAATTTGTAGTAGTAGTAGTACTAGTAATAGTGGTAGCCGTAGTAGATGTAGTAGTTGTTGTAGGAGTAGCAGTAGTAGTAGAAGTAGTAGTAGTAGTAGTAGTAGTGGTAGTAGTAGTACGAGTAGCAGTAGTTATAGTAGTAGTAATAGTTGTAGTAGTAGTTATTGATGTTATTATTGTTGTTGTTGTTGTAGTGGTAATAATAGTAGTAATAGTAGCAGCTCTAGAAGTAGCAGTGGTAATAGATATAGTTGTAGCAGCAGTAGTAGTAGGAATAGTACTAGTAGTAGGAGTAGTAGTTGTAGTAGTAGGCGTAATAGTAGTAGTAGAAGGAGTAGTAGTAGCTGTAGCCATAAAAGTAGTGGTAGTAGTTGTAGCTGTAGTGGAAGTAGTAGAAGCAGTAGTTGCAGCCGTAGTAGTGGTAGCAGTTGTAGTAATTATGGTAGCAATGGCATGAGAAGTAGTACTAGCAACAATTGCAATAGTGGTAGTAGTCGTAGTAGTAGTAGCAGTAGTAGCAGTAGTGGTAGTAGCAGCAGCTGCAGCAATAGTAGTAGTAGTAATAGCAGCAGCTACTGCAGTAGTAGTAGTAATAGTAGTAGTAGTAGTAGTATTAGTAGTAATAGCAGTAGCAGCAGCAGAAGTAGTCGTAGTAGTAGTACTAGTTGTAGTATAAGCTGTTGCAGTAGTAATAGTAGTAGCTGGAGTAGTAATAGAAATAGTAACAGTGGTAGGAGCAGACGTAACAGTAGTAATAGTAATAGGAGCAGTAGAATGCGTAGTAGGATTAGTAGTAATAGTAGTAGTAGTGGTAGCACTAGTAGTAGTATTTGTTGTTGTTGATGTTGCTATTATTGTTGTCGTAGTAGCACTAGTAGTAGAAGCGGTAATTGTATTATCAGTAGTAGTAATAATAATAGTTTCAGTAGTGGTAGTAGTAGCAGTAGTAGTAGTAGTGATAGCAATAGTAGTCGTAATAGCAATAGTAGTAGCAGTAGTAGTTGTATTTGGAAAAGTGGAGTAGTAGCAGTAGCCGTAGTAGTAGCTGTATTAGTAGTAGTGAGGCAATCATAGTAGTAGCAACTGTTGCAACATTAGTAGTAGCAGTAGTAGCAGTTATACAAGCAATAGTAGTAGAAGTAGTAGTAGTTATTCTTGCAATAGTAGCAGTAGCAAAAGTAATAGTAGTAGTAGTAGTAGTAGAAGTAGTAGCAGTATTAGCTGTAGCAATGGCAGAAGCAGTAGTAGTCATAGTAGTAGAAGTTGTAGTAGTAGTAATAGTAGCAGTAGCAATAGTAGCCATAGCAAAAGTAGCAGTAGTAGTAGTAGCTATAGTAGTAATAGTTATTGTAGTTCCAATAGTAGTTGTAGTATGAGATGTATTAGTAGTAGCATAGCAATAGTAGTAGTAGTAGCAGCCACAGTATTATTAGCAATAGTGGCAACTATAGTTGTTGCAGTAGCAGTAGTAACAGAAGTAGTAGTAGTAGTAGTAGTAGTAGTTGTAGCAGTTGTAGCCGTAGTAACAATAGTAGTAGCAATACCAGTAGTAGAAGTCATAGTAGTAGTTGCCATAATAGTTGCAGTAGTAGTAGTTGTAGCAGTCATGGCAGTAATATCAATTGTTGTAGTAGTTGTGGTAGTAGTGATAATAGTAGTAGAAGTAGTAGCAGGGGCAGTGCCTATCACAGGAGCGAAAGTTGCACCAGTAGCAATAGTAGCCACAGTAGCAACCGTAGTAGTGGTAGCAATGTAGTAGTAGTAGCAGTTGTACTAGTAGTAATACTAGAAGTAGTAGTAGTAGAAGTAGTTCAAGTTGCAATAGGAGCAATAGCGGTAAAATAAGTAGTAGTAGTAGGAGAAGTAGTGGCAGTAGATGTAATAGTAGTTCTAATACTAGTGGATGTAATAGTAGTAGCGGTAGTAACAGCGATAATAGTAGTAGTGGTGGTAGCAGTAGTAGCCGTTGGAGTAGTAGCAGAAGCCATAGTAGTAGCTATAGTGCTACTAGTAGTAGTAGTAGGAGTTGGAGATGTAATAGTCGTAGTTGCATTCGCTGTAGTAGGAGTAGTAGTTGTTGTTGTAGCAGTAGAAGTAGGAGCAATAATAGTAAAAGTAGAAGTTGTGGTGTTAGTTGTTGTAGTAATTATTTTAGTAGCAGTTGTAGTAGCACCAGCAGAAGTACTAGTTGTAGTTGTAGTAGTAATAGTAGGAGTAGTAGTTGTTCTAGTACTAGAAGTGGTTGCATTAGAAGTAGTAGTAGTAGTAGTAGTAGTAGTAGTAGCAGCAATAGTGCTATTAGTTGTTGTTGTAGTAGTCATAGTAGTAGTAGTAGTAGTTATTGTTGTTGTTGTAGCAAAAGGAGTAGCAGCAGCAGCAGCAGTAGTCTTGGTAATTATAGTAGAAGTAGTAGTAGTGGTAGTAGTAGTAGTACTAGTAGTAGTAGTAGTACTACTACTAGTAGTAGTAGTATTACTACTACTACTACTACTAGTAGTAGTACTAGGAGTAGCAGCTGCAACAACAACAGTAGTGCAAGTTGTTGCATTAGGAGCAAAAGTAGCATTAGTGGAAGTAGTAGCAGCAGGAGTAGTGGTAGTAGTAGAAGTAGTTGTAATCATAGTTGTTGTAGTTGCAGCAATAATAATAGTTGTAGTATTGTAGTAGTAGTTATTGTTCTAGTAGTAGTAGGAGTAGGTGTAGGAGTATGGGTAGTAGTAGCAGCAGCAGTAGTAGTAATAGTAGTTGTAGGAGTAGTAGTAGTAAGAGGAAGAGCAGTTGGAGTAGCAATAGAAGTAGTAGCTATAGTAGTAGTAATAGAAATAAAAGTTGCAGTAGTAGTGGCTGTAGCAGTACTGGTTGTAGTAGTGGTAATCGTAGTAGTGGTTGTAGAAGTATTAGCTATAGTAGTAGTAATAGAAATAGATGTAGTAGCAGTAGTGGTAGTACCAGTATTGGTTGTACAAGTAGTAGTCGTAGTAGTAGCAGTAGTAGTAGTTATAGTAGCAGAACTTGTAGTAGCAATAGTAGTAAGCATAGCAGTAGTAGTATTAGTTGTGGTGGTGGTGGTGGTGGTGGTAGTAGTAGTATTAGGAGTAGTTGTAGTAGCATTTATAGTAATAGGTGTAGGAGTATTACGACTAGGCTAGCAACAGTAGTAGTAGTAATAGAAGTAGTAGTAGTGCAGTAGTAGTAGTAGTGCTATTAGTAACAGCAGAAGTAGTTTTTGTAGTAGCTGTTGTAGTCGTAGCACCAGTAGTAGTCATTGTAGTAGTAGTAGTAGTAGCAACAACAAGAGTAGAAGTAGTTGTAGTAGGAGTAGTAGCTGTTGTAGTTCTAGGCATAGTAGTAGCACTAGGACTAGTAGTGCTAGTTGTAGTTGTCAGAGTAGTAGTAGTATTAGTAGTAGTAGTTGTAGAAGTACGAAGAGTAGATGTAGTAGTTGTTGCTATTGTAGCAGTAATAGTATTAGGAGGAGGAGTAGTAGTAGTAATAGTAGAAGTAGTTGCAGCTGTAGTGAAGTCATAGTAGCTGTAGCAGTAGTAGTCGAGGCTGTAGTAGTAGTAGGAGGAGTAGTAATGGTAGCAGCAGCAGCAGTAGAAGTAGTAGTAGCAGTAGTAGTAGTAGTAGCAGTAGTAGTAGCAGTAGTAGTAGCAGTGGTAGTAGTAGTATTAGTAGTCTTTGTAGTAGTTGTAGTAGTACTAGTGGCAATAATAATAGCAGCTGTAGTAGTAGTAGTCGTAGCAGCAGTAGTAGAGGTAGTAGTATTAGTAGTAGTAGTAGTAGCAGCAGTAGTAGTAGTAGTGGCAATAATAATAGTAGCTGTAGTAGTACTAGTACTAGTAGTAGTAGTACTAGGAGTAGTACAAGTACGAGTAGGTGTAGGAGTAGAAGTAGCAGTAGTTGTAGTAGGAGTAGTAGCAGTGGTGGCAGGGGCAGGACTAGGAGTAGTAATAATTGTAGTAGTTGTTGTTATTGTAGTAGAAGTACTATTAGTAGTTGTAGTTGTAGTAGTAGTAGTATTAGTTATAGTTGTAGTAGTTGTACTAGTAAGTGTAGGAGTGGGAGTAATAGTAATTGGGGCAGTGGTAGTAGTAGTAGTAGTTGGAGGAGTTGTAGTAGCAGTAGGAGTTGGAGTAGGAGTAGTAGCAGTTGTACTAGTAATAGAAGTAGTAGTAGTAGTAGCAGCTGCAATAGTAGTAGTTGTAGTAGTTGTACTAGTAGTTGTAGTAGTAGAAGTTGGACTAGTAGTGGTAACAGTAGTGACAGTAGTAATAGTAGTAGTAGTAATAGTCGTGGTGGTAGCAATAGTTGAAGTGGTAGCTGTAGTAGTAGGAGTAGTAGTTGCTGTGGTAGTTGTGGTAGTTGTAGTAGTTGTAGTTGTCGGAGGAGTGGTAGGAGTTGGAGTTGGAGTAGGAGTGGCAACACGAGTTCTAGTAGTAATAGTTGTATAAGTAGGAGTAGTACAAGTAGCTGTAGCAGGAGTAGCAGCAGCAGCAGCAGCAGCAGCAGTAGTAGTAGGTGGAATAGAAGTATTAGTAGTCGTAGTAGCAGCACGAGTGATAAGAGGAGTAGTCGTAGTAGCAACAGTAGTAGTAGTAGGAGTGGCCGTCATAGTAGTAGTTTGAGTAGTAGGAGTCATAGGCATGGCAGCAGCAATAACAGCAGCAGTAGCAATAGTAACAGTAGTACTAGTAGTAGTAGTAGGAGCAATAGTAGTACTAGTAGCAGCAGAAGTCATGGTAGTAGTTATAGATGTAGTATTATTTGGAATAGTAGTAGGAGTAGCAGTTGGGGTTGGAGTAGTAGTAGCAAAAGTAATAGTAGTACTAGTAGTATTAGTCACAGTAGTAGTAGTAATAGTAGTTGTTGTTATAGTAGTAGTAGTAGTAGGAGCAATACTAACCATCGTAGTTATAGTCATAGTAATAATAGAAGTCATTGTAGTTGTAGTAGTAGTAATAGAAGCAGTAGTAGGAGTAGTAGTAGTAGTAGTGGAAGTAGCGGAAGTGGTAGAAGCAGTAGTAGTAGTAGTAGTAAAAGTTGTAGTACTAGTAGCAATAGTAGTAATAGCGGAAGTAGTAGTAGTACTAATAGTAGCAGTAATAGTAGTAGAAGCAGTAGTGGCAATAGTAGTAGTAATAACAGTAGTCGTAGTAGTAGTAGTAGTAGCGGTGATATTTGTAGTAATAGGTGTAGTGGTCCTAGTAGTAGAAGTCATAGCATTACTAGTAGTAGTTCCATTAGTAGTGTTGGTAGTACTTCTTATAGTAGTCTTAGAACTAGTAGTAGTACTAAAATTAGTTGTAGTAGTTGTTGTAGCAGTGGTAGTACAAGTAGTAGTAGTAGTAGTAGTAGTAGTATTAGCAGTAGTTGTTGTAATAGGAGTTGGTGTAGCAGTAGGAGTTGTAGTAGGGGCAGTGTTAATAGTAGTAGTAGTAGTAGTAGGAGCAGTAGTAGTAGTAGCAGTAAAAGGAGTTGGAGTAGAAATAGAAGGAATAGCTGTAGTAGCAGTAACAGTAGAACTAATAGTAGTAGCAGGAGTAGTAGTAGTATTAGTAGCTGCTATAGTAGTAGTAGTAGTAGTAGTAGTGATAGTAGTAGTAGTAGCAGTATTACTAGTAATAACAGTAGTAATAGCTGTAGTAGGAGTAATAGTTGTTGTAGTAGTAGTCATAGTTGTAATTGTAGTAGAAGTACTTGTGGGTATAGTTGTAGTAGTAGTGGTAGTAGCAGTGGTAGTTGTACTAGCAGCAATAGTAGTAGGAGTTGGGGTAGGAGTAATAGTAGGCTTAGTTTTAGTAGGAATAGGTGTAGTAGGATAAATAGGACTAGCTGAAGCCGAAGGAGTTGGAATAGGAGTAGTAGTAGGAGTAGTAGTAGTTGTTGTAGTAGGAGTAGCAGTAGTAGTAGAACCAGTAGTAGTGTCAGTATTAGTAGTAGTACTACCAATACAGAAGTAGTAGTAGTAGTAGTAGTAGTAGCAATAGTAGTAGTACTAGTGGTGGTGGTAGGAGTTGGAGTAGGGGTAGTAGTAGGTGTCGTAGTACTTGGAGTAGGGGTAGTGGTGGTAGTAGTAGTAGTAGTAGTAGTCGTTGTACTAGTAGTAGTAGTAGCAGTAGCAGTAGCAGTAGTAGTAGTGATAGTAGTAGCAGTAGTGTTAGTATTGGTAGTAGTAGTTGTAGCCGGAGTAGTAGTTGTGGTGCTAGCTGTAGTAGCTGTAGCAATAATAGTAGTAGTAGCAAGGGTAGGAGTGGTAGTCACAGTTGCAGTTGTGGTAGTGGAGGAGTAGTAGTTGTAGTAGGTGTAGGTGTAGGAGTAGTAGTAGGACTTGTTGTAAGAGTTGGTGTAGGAGTTTTAGTAGTAATAGGAGTAGTAGTAGTAGTAGTGTTACTATTTGTAGTAGTGGTACAAGTATTTGTAGGAGTAGCAGGAGAAAGAATTGTACTAGTAATAGAAGTAGTAGTAGTAGTAATAATACTAGTAGTACTAATAGTAGTAGTAGTAGTAGTTGTGGTGGTGGTGCTAGTAGTAGTAGTAGTAGTAGTAGTAGTAGTGATGGTGCTAGTAGTAGTAGTAGTAGTAGTAGTAGTAGTAGTAGTAGTAGTAGTAGTAGGTGTAGTAGTAGTTGTAGGAGGGGTAGAAGCGATAAGAGTTGGCATAGGTGTAGTAGTAGCTATAGTAGTAGTTGTTGTGGTAGTAGTAGTAGTAGAAGTTGTAGTAGTAGTAGTAGTAGTAGTAGTAGTAGTGGTAGTGGTAGTAGTATTAGTAGTAGTAGTAGCAACAATAGTTATAACAGTAGTAATAGTAGTAGTGCTAGTAGTATAAATTGTAATAGTAGTAGAAGTAGTAAAAGGAGTAGTTGTAAGAGTTGTCGTTGTAGTAGTTGTAACAGTGTAGTTGTTACAGTTGTAGTAGCCGTAGTTGTAGTAGTAGAAGTAGTGGCAGCAGCAACAGCAGCAGCAATAGTAGTAGTAGCAGTATTACAAGTTATAGTAGTTATTGTTGTTATAGTAGTTATCGTTGTTGTTATAGTAGTAGTAGAAGTAGTAGTAGCAATATTAGCATTAGTGGCAGTAGTTGTAGTTGTTGTAGTAGAAGTGGTAGGAGCTGCAGTAGCAGTAGCAGCAACGACAAAAGTAGTAGTAGTAGTAGTAGTGTAGTACTAGCCACAACAGTAGTATCAGTAGTAGTTGTTATTGTAGTAGTAGTAGCAATAGTAGTAGTTGTAATAGTAGTTGCACTAGCAGTAGCAGCAGCAGTAGTAGTAGTTGTGGTAGCAGCAGAAGTAGTAGTAGTGGTGCTAGTAGCAGTAGTAATAGCGGTAGTAGTGGTAGTAGTACCAATAGTAGCAGTAGCGGCAGTAGTAGTAGTAGTCAAAGTAGTCATAGTAGCCATAGCAGTTGAAGCAGTAGTACCAGTTGTGGTACTACTAGTAGCAGTAATTGAAGTAGGAGCAGCAGGCACCATACTAGCAATAGTAGTAGTAGCATTAGTAGTAGTAGTAGTAGTAGTAGTAGTAGTAGTAGTAGTAGTAGTAGTAGTACCAGGAGCAGAAGTCCTAGTAGTAGTTGTAGATATAGAAATAGCAGTAGCAACAGTAGCAAGAGAAGCAGGATCAGTATTAGTAGTGGTGTTATTAGCAGCAGCTATAGGAGCAGTAGTAGCAACAGCAACAACATCAGTAGCAGTAGTTGTAGTAGTAGTAATAGAAATAGTGGCAAAAATAGTATTAGCTGTTATGGTGGTAGCAGTAGCAGTAGCAATAGTAATAGTTTAGTGGTAACAGCAGTAGCGGAAGGAGTAGTAGTAGCTGTTGTAATAGTATTAATGCAGTAGTTGTCATAGTAGTAGTAGTGGAAGTAGTAGTAATAGTAGTAGTAACTGGTGTAGTACTAGTAATAGTAGCAGCAATAGTAGTAGTATTAGTAGTCATAGCAGCAACAATAGTAGTAGTAGTAGGAGTAGCAATAGCAGTAGTAGGAGGAGGAGGAGGAGTGTTTTGAGTAGTAATATTAGTACGAGTAGTAGTAGTAATAGTAGTAGTAGCAACAGCAGTGGTAGGAGTAGTAGTAATAGAAGGGAGAGTCATAATTGTGGTGGTAGTAGTAGTAGTAGTCGTAGTACCAGCAGCAGTACTAGTAGTATTGGTAGTTGTAGTAGGAGTGTAGTAGTAGTAGGAGGAGGAGGAGGAGGAGGAGTTGTAGAAGTTGTAGCAGTATTTGGATTAGTAGCTAGTCGTAGAAGTTTTAGGAGTGTTAGGAGTAGTAGTAATAGTAGTAGTAGTAGTAGTAGTAGTAGTAGTACCAGTACTAGTACTAGAAGGAGGAGTGTTAGTATTAGTAGTAGTAGTTGTTGTTATTATTGTGTTAGTATTATTAGTAATGGTAGTTGGAGTAGAAGTTGTAGCAATTATACTAGTGGTAGAAGTAGTAGTAGAATTAGTAGTAGTAGTAGTTGTTGTTGTAGTGCTTGTAGTAGTAGTTGTTATTGTTGCAGAAGTAGTAGTGGTATTAGAAGTAGTGGTGGCAGTAGGAGTTATAGTAGTAGTACTGGGAGTAGTAGTATAATAAGAGTAGTAGAAGTTGATGTTGTTGTTGTTGTAGCAGTACTAGTTGTAGTAGTAGTAATAGTACGAGTAGGAGTGTGAGTGGGAGGAGGAGGAGGAGTAGTAGTAGCAGTTGTTGGAGTAGTGGTAGTAGTAGTAATAGTATTTGTAGTGGTAGTAGAAGTAGCAATTGCAGATGTATCAGCAGCAACAACATTAGTAGTAGCACTACTAGTAGTAGTTGTTGCAGTAGTAGTAGCAATAGTATTAGTAGGTGTAGGAGTAGGAGTTGATGTTGGGGTAGTCGTAACAGTAGTTGTTGTGGTTGTTGTAGTAGTAGAAGTAGTAGTAGGAGTTGGAGTTGGCAGTTGGAGTTATAGTAGGAGTTGTAGTAGTAGTAGTTGTTGTTGTTGTTGTACTAGTAGTTGAAATAATAGTAGTAGTTGCTGTAGTAGTAGTGGGTAGTAGTAGTGGGAGTAGTACTAGTAGTAGCAGTAGTTGTAGTAGTTGTAGTAGTGCTAGTAGTAGTAGTAGCCGTGGTTTGTAGTAGTAGTAATAGTAGTAGTAGATGTAATAGTTGTAGTAGTAGTAGAAGTCATAGTAGTAGTATGAGTAGCAGTAATAGTAGTAGTAGTAGTTGAAGTAGTACTAGTAGTAGTAGTAGTAGTAGGAGCAGCAGCAATAGTATTAGTGGTAGTAGTAGTAGTACAAGTAGTTGTAGTAGTAGTAGTTGGAGCAGCAATAATAATATTTTTATTAGTGGTGGTAGTAGTAGTAGTAGTAGTAGTAGTAGTAGTAGTAGTAGTAGTAGTAGTAGTAGTAGTAGCGGTAGTTGCAACAGTAGCAGTTATAGTAGTAATAGTAGTTGTAGTAGTAGTAGTAGTAGTAATTGGTGTTGTAGTAGGAGTAGTAGCGGGAGTTGTAGTTGGTGAAGTGGTAGTAATAGCAGTAGTAATTGGAGTTGCAGTAGGAGTTGGAGTTGGAGTAGGAATTGCATTAATCATAGTAGTAGTAGTTGTAGTTGGAGTAGTAGTTGTAGCTGTAGTGGGAGCAGGAGTTGGAATAGTAGTATACGTAGTAGTAGTAGTCATAATAGTGGGAATAGTAGTAGTCGTAGTGGTAGTTTTTCTTGTAGCAGTAGTAGTAATAGTAGTAGTAGTAGTTGTTGTTGTTGTTGATGTTGTTGTAGCAGTAGTTGTAGGAGCAGTAGTAGTAATAATAGTAGTAGTTGTAGTAGTTGTAGTAGTAGGAGTTGTAGTAGGAGTAGTAGTAAGAGTTGTAGTTGTTGGAGTAGTGGTAGCAAGAGTACTCGTAGTTGTAGTAGCAGTAGGAGTCGGAGTAGGATTACTAGTGGGACTTATAGTTGTTGGAGTAGTGGTAGCAAGAGTACTAGTAGTTGTAGTAGCAGTAGGAGTTGGAGTAGGATTACTAGTGGGACTTATAGTTGTTGGAGTAGTGGTTGTAGTCGCAGTTGTGGTTGGAGTGGTAGGAATAGTAGTAGTCATAGTAGTAGGAGTAGTAGGAGTCATAGGAGTTGGAGTAGTAGTAGGAATTGGAATAGTAGTAGAGGTTGTAGTAGTAGTAATAGTAGAAGTAGTTGTTGTAGTAGTAGGAATAGTAGTAGTTGTAGTAGTAGTTATTCTTGTAGTAGTAGTAGTAGTAGTAGTAGTAGTATTTGTTGTTGTTGTTGTTGTAGTAATATTAGTAGTAGTCATAGTAGTAATAGTAATAGTGGTTCTAGTAGTTATAGTAGTAGTTCTTCTTGTAGTAGTAGTAGCAGTAGTAGTAGTAATATTAGTAGTAGTCATAGTAGTAATAGTAATAGTGGTTGTAGTAGTTGTCGTAGTTGGAGTTGTAGTAAGAGTATACTACGAGTCGGTGATGGAGTAGGAGTAGCAGTAGGGTTAGTGTTAGTACTATTGCTCTTGCAAATGCTACTACTACTGCTGCCACTACTACTGCTCCTACTACTAATGCTACTGCTACTACTACAATTTCTACTAGTGCTACTACCACTACAGCTACTACTACTTTGAGTACTCTTGCTACTACTACTACAACAACTATTATTTTTCATAATGATACTCCCGCTACTACTGTCACTACTACTACAAGTACTTCTCCTTCTACTACTACTACTATTGCTACTCCTACTACTACCATTGCTACCACTACATATGCTAATATCGCACCAACTACTACTACTATTACTACTAGTACTCCCACTGCTACTACTACAACTACTACTTTTGCTCCTACTACTACTACTGCTACCACTACTACTGCGGCTCCTGCTACTACAACTACTACTCCTACTGCTACTACTACTACAACATCTCTTGCTACTACTGATACTCCAACCACTACATATACTACTACTACTGCTTCTACTATTTCTACTACTGCTACTACTGCTGCTACTACACCTACTTCTACTACCACTACTGCTACTAGTACAACTACTACTACTTCGACTACAACTACCGCTATTGTTACTCCTACTACTACTACTGCTCCTACAATTATTACAACTACTATTACTACTTTTGAGGCAACTATTGATGCTATTACTATTACTGCTACTACTACGACTTTTGCTCCTACTTCTACTACTACTACGGATGGCACAATTGCTACTTCTACTATTACTACCACTTCTGCTACTACTTCTACTACTGCAACTGCTACTACTGCGTCTACTACAACTACTGCTACTTTTGCTACTACTGCCACTTCTACTACTACTACTATTACTTCTACTTCAACTACTCTACCACTACTCCAACTACTGCTGCTGCTACTGCTTCTTCTACTTCAACTTCTGCTACTACTTCTACTTCAACCATTACAACAACTACTACTGCTACTAGTATTACAATACTACTATTACTATTGTTACTACTATTTTTCCTACTACTACTACAACTACTCCTGCTACTACTACTTCTACTAGTAATACTACTACTACTGCTGTTGCTACTGCGACAGCTATTAGTACTACTATTACTACTTCTACTACAACTACTACGGCTACTTCTACTACTATTACTGTTACTCCTGCTACTACTACTCCACTACTACTACTACTTGTATTATTACTCGTGCTACTATTACTACGGCTGCTACTACCACTACTACTACTCCTACTACTGCTACTGTTGCAACTTCTACTGCGACTACAACAATTAATACTACTGGTATTACTACTAACATCACTAGTACTATGACTACTACAACTACTATAACAACTACTGCTACTACTGCAACTTCTACAACTACTATAACAACAACTTGTACTTCTACTACAACAACAACTACTACTACTATCAAAACAAATACAGTTGTGGCTACTGCTACTACTATGACTTCTCCTACTATTACGTTTAGTACAACAACAACAACTACTTCTCCTACTACTACTACTACTACTCCTCCTACTACAACAACACTTGCTGCCACTTCTACTACTAGTAATACTACTATTGCTACTACTACTACTGTTGCTATTACTATTGCATCTACTATTACTACGACAACTAATACAACAACTACTTTTACTGCTACTATTACTAGTACAACTTCTGCTACTACGGCTAATACTACTGCCACGACTACTTCAATTACTGCAATGACTGCTGCTACTATTGCTAATGCTACTATTGCTACTATTACTACTACTACGGCTGCTACAACTATAACTACTAGCACCCCAATTGCTGAAACTACTACTACTGCTACTACTGCTATAACCGCTATCATCTCTACTACTGGTACTACTGCTAGTACTGCTGCTACTACTACTACTACTACTGCTATCATCTCTACTGCTGGAACTACTGCTACTATTGTTGCTACTACAACTACTACTACTATCATCTCTACTGCTGGTACTACTGCTTCTACTTCTACTACAACTACTACTACTACTGCAAGTACTTCTGCTACTGCTGCTACTATTGCTACGACTACTGCTACTAGTGCTACTATTTCTGCTGCTACTACTCTTACTACTAATACTACTACTACTACTACTACTATTACTACCACTACGGCTGCTATTGCTGCTACTACTACTACTACTCCGACTTCGCCAACTAGAATGACTATTGCTACTACCACAACAACTACTACTACTACTACTGCCACTACAACTACTACAAATACTACTTCTTCTACTACTACTATAACTACTTCTATTGCTCCTTCTGCAAATGCTACTACAACTAATACCACTACTACTGCTACTACTACTAATGCAACTGCTACTACTACAATTTCTACTATTGCTACTACTATTGCTACTGCTTATACTACTACTTCTACTGCTACTATTACTACCATCACTACGGCAACTACTACTACTAGTACTCCTTCTACTACTACTACTACAACTACTATTATTTTTAGTAATGATACTCCCGCTACTACTGTGACTATTACTACTTCAGCTACCGCTACTGCAACTGTTACTCCTACTACTACCATTATTGCTCCTACAACAAAAAGAACTACTCCTACTACTACTGCTACTACGGCTACTCCAACTACTGCGATTGCTGCTACTACTACATCTACTAATATCGTGAGAGCAACAACTACTATTGCTACTAGTACTCCCACTGCTACTGCTACTACTACAACTACTACTCCTGCTCCTACTACTTCTACTACTGCTACCACTACTATTGTGGCTCCTCCTCCTCCAACTACTACTGCTACAACCTCTCTTGCTACTACTGATACTCTAACTACTATTGCTACTACTACTACTTCTACTACTACTTCCGCTATTGTTACTCCTACTACTACTACTGCTCCTACTGTTACCACTACTACTACGACTATTGCTGCTACTACTACTTCTACTACCACTACTACTACTACTACTACTGCTACTTCTAGCTCTACTACAACTATTGCTGTTATTACTCCTACTACTACTGCTGCTCCTATAATTATTACTACTCCTACTACTTTTACGTGAACTATTGGGGCTATTACTACTACTGTTACTACTACGACTTCTGCTACTATTACTACTACTACAATGGATGGCATTACTACTACTACTACTACTACTACTACCACCACTTCAGCTACTACTTCTACTACTATTGCTACTACTACTGCGATTGCTGCAACTGCTACTACTTCTGCTACTACTGCAACTTCTACTTCAACTACTACTACTCTTGCTACTACTGCCACTTCTACTACAACTACAAATACAACTACATCTACTTTAACTACTGCTATTGCTTCTACAACTACTACTCCAACTATTGTTGCTGCTACTTCTACTTCTACTTCAACTTGTGGTCCTACTTCTGCTTCAACTACTACTACTGCTTCTACTATGACTACTACAACTATTACAAATAATACTACAACTATTGCTGCTGCTGCTGCCACTACTACTACTACAACTTCCCCAAATCCTAATACTACTGTAACTACTACTACTAATACTACTACTGCCACTGCAATGATTACTAATACAACTACCACTACTACTACTATTACTACTACTACCACCTCTACTACTACTACAACTGCTATTCCCACTAATGCTACTATTGCTACAACTACTAGTATTGCTACTACGACTATTAATACTACTGCAACTATTACTACAACTACTACGTCTTCTGCTACAACTATTACTGCAACTACTACTGCTACTTCTCCTACTACAACTGCTACCAATACTACTATTACTTCAACTATTGTGGCAACTACTTTTACTACTGCTACCACTAGTACGACTGCTACTTCTACTATTAATGCTACTACCGTTACTACTATAACTACTACTACTGCTACTACTGCTACTGATACAACAACTACTTCTACTAGTACCACTACAACTACAACTATTGCTACTACCACTACTACTACTATTACCACTACACAACAACTTCTACAACTGCTACCAATACTACTGCTACTACTTCTCCTACTACTACTAATACTACTGTTACTACTGCTACTAGTACTGCTAATACTATTAGTACTACTACTACTACTACTACTGCGATTATTGCTGCTAGTTTTGCTGCTACAACTATTACTACTACCACTACTATTGTTGCAACTACCACTACTACTACTACTGCTGCTACTACTACTACTACTACTACTATTACTACAAATACTACTACTACTGCTACAACTACTATCACTACCACCACTACTACTATTACTGCTTCTACTACTACTATTGTTGCTACTGTTACTACTGCTACTTGTACTACTACTCCTACTACTACTACTACTACTATTATTAGCACGACAAATACTACTACTCCTCCTACTTCTACTACTAATACTACTACTACTAGTAATACTACTATAATTAATACTACTACTACTACCACTACTACTACTACAACTGCTACTGCTAAAATGCTACTACTAGAACTACTTCTGCTGCTGTAACTACCGGTACTGCTACTACTACTACTACTAGGACTACTACTACTGCTACTGCTACTGCTACTTCTCCTAGTGCAACTACAGGTACTACTACTCCTCCTCCTCCTCCTACTAAAACTACTACTACTACTTCTACTATGACTATTACTGCTACAATGAATAGTGCTACCGCTACTACTATTGCTACTACGGCTACTATTAGTATTACTACTATTGCTAGAACACTACTACTACTACTACTATTGATACAATTGCGGCAACTACAGCTACTTCTGCTGCTATTACTACAGCTAGTACTACTACTACTACTAATGCTATTATTACTACTTCTACTACAACTACGGCTACTGATAGTACTACAACTGCTATTACAATTGTTACTTTTGCAACTAGTGCTACTACTAGTGCTACTACTTAATCCCACTGCTACTGGAACAACTACTACTACTTATACTATTACTTCTACTCTTCAACTATTGTAGTAGCCACTGCTACAACTAGTACTGCTACTGCTCTACTTCTCCTACAACTACTACAACTGCTACTACTACTTCTGCTGCTGCTTCTATTGCTGCTACTACTGCTGCTATTGCAACTTCTAGTTTTGCTAACACTACTACTACTACTACCACTACTACTACTTCTACTAATTTCGTTGCTACTACTTCTACTACTTCTACAACTGCTAAAACTGCAACTGCTACTGCTGGTACTACTTATGCTGATTCAACAGCAACTACTGCAACTACTACAAAAACTAATTCTGCTACAACTGCTACTACTACTACTACTTGAACTACTACTACAACTACAACTACTAAAATTGCTCCTACGACTGCTACAACTACTAGTGCTACTACTCCTAATACTGCAACTACTACAACTACTACTGCTACTGCTGCTACTAGCACTACTACTATTACTGTTACAACTTCAGCTACAACTTCTTCTACTAGTATTACTACTGCTACTACTACTACTACTTCTGCTACGGCTACTACTACTACTACCACCACCACCACCACCACTACTACTACAACTAAAAGTACTACTACAGTTACTACTACTACTGTAGCTATTACTACAACTGCTACTACAACTACAGCTAGTACTACTACAACTACTATTACTACTACTATTACAACTGACACTACTACTCCTACGACGACTACTACTACTGCTGCTACTCCAATTTCTGCTACTGCGGTACTACTACTACAACTCGTCCTACAACTAAAATTACTACAACTACTACTACTATTATTGCTACTACTGCAACTACCACTTCTTCTAATACTACTACCACTACAACTGCTACTAATACTATTACTACTACTACTACTACCACTATTGCTAATACTTGTACTACTACCATGACTAGTAGTACTACTTCTACAACTACTATTGCTACTACTACCAATACTACTACGCCTGCTACAACTACTACTACTTGCACAACGGCTACTACAACCACAACTACCACAACTACTACCGACACTACAATAACAACAACTACTACTATGACTACTACTCCGGCTATTAATACTACTACTACTACTACTAGTACTACTCCCAATACTCTTTCTACTAATACTACAATAACAACAACTACTACTACTTCTACTACTACAACAACAGCTGCACATACAATAACAACTACTACTCCTATTACTACTACTACTACTACTGCTGCTGCTACTGTAATTTTTGCTACTAATACTACTGTTACTAGTGCTACTACTGCTGCTTCTACTGCTGCTGCTGCTACTACTACTACTACTACTACTACTACTACTACTACTACTACAACTACCACTACTACTACTACTACAACTACCACTCTTCCTACTACTACTACTACTATTGCTGCTACTACTACTGCTATTAGTATTGCTACTGCTATTACTACAACTGCAACTATGCCTACTACGACCACTACCACTACTACTACTCCTGCTTCTCCTACTACTACTTTTATTACTATTGCTACTACTACTGCTACTCCTGCTTCTGCTACTACAGCTACTACTACTCTTGCTTCTACTATTACTACTACTACTGCTACAACCACTACTGTTACTACAGCTATGACTACTACTACTACTATTGTTACTATGACTGCTACTACTGCTATTAATACCGCTACTACGACTACTATTGCTGTGACTACTGCTACAACTATTACTACTACTGCAACTACTACACTTATTCCTACTACTAATTCTTCTTCTATTGCTACAAACTTCTACGATGACTACTACTAAAACTAACTACTACTACTGCTACTATACAACAAATATACAAACTACTCCTACTTCTCTACGATACTGCTGCTACTCACTATTACTACTACTACTACTGTTTGTACGACCGGCTACTTGCTACGACTACTACACTACTACTACTGCTACTACTTCGACTTAACTACTACTCCAACTACTATACTACTACGACTACTGCTACTAACTATTGTTGCTACTACTACTACTAATACTTGTACTACTACAACAACTACTGCAGCTGCTGCTACTCCTACTACTACTAGTACTGCTACCTCTGCTACTACTACTGCTGCTAGTGCTATTGCAATTGCTATGACTATTTCTAGTACAGCTGCAGCTACTACTATGGCTACTCTACTACTACTACAACTACTACTGCTAGTTGTACTACTCCTACTATTGCTGCTACTACTACTACTACTATTGGTACTACTCCTACTACTAATAATAATGCTGCTACTACTACTACTACCATTGGTACTAATACTACTACTACTTCTACAACTACCACTACTTGTACGATAATAACTACTACTGCTACAATGGATACTATTGCCAATAATACTACTGCTAGTACTACTAGTACAATTACTACTGCTATAGCTACTTCTACTACTACTTCTACTGCTATAACTCCTACTACTACTACTGCTACTCCTTGTACTACTGCTGCTGCTGCTGCTACTGCTGGCACTACTACTACTGTAACTACTACTACTGTTGCAACTACTACAATAATTACTACAGATACTACTACTGCTACTAACATTGCTACTGTAACTACTACTTCTATTACTAGTAATACTACTACTACGACTAATACTACTACCCCTTCTACCACTACTATCATTGCTACTGCTACTACTGCTGCTACAACTATTACTACTTCTTCCCCTACTTCTACTACTTCTGCAACTACTACTGCGACAGCAACAATTGCTTCTACAATAACAACTACTAATAATGCTACCACGACTACTACTATTGCTACTCCTACTACTACTACATGTTCTACAAAAATAACTATAGCTACTACTGATACTACTCTTAGTACTACTACTTCTACTGCTTCTAGAGCTACTACTACTATTTCTCATACAACTACTACTACTGCTAGTACAACAACAACTACTACTACTACTGCCATAACTACTACTATAGCTACTACAGCTACTACTTCTATTACAACAACTACTACTGCTACTCCAACTACATCTCATACTACTACAGCTACTACTACTACTATTGCTACTACTACTATTGCTAACGCAGCTTCTACTACTACTGCCACTACTGTTGATGCTTCCACTATTACTGTTACTATTGCTACTACAACTATTGCTACTACAACTATGGCTGATACCACTACAACTATAGCTACTATAGCTGCCACTGCTACTACTACTACCATAATTGTGACTACTACTACTGCTACTAATACTGCAACTATTATTCCTACTACTACTACTACAACTGCTACAACTACTATCTCTGCTACTGTTGCTACAAGTTCTTCTGCAACTACTACTAGTAATACTACTACTACTACTACTACTATGACTACGATGACTACTACTTTTGCTAACACAACTGCTACTATAGCAACTACTACTACCACTACTATTGCTACTACTGATAATACTGCTTCTGCTTCTACAACTACTCCTACTGCTGCTACTACTACTACTACTATTGCTGCTACTATTGTTGTTACTACTACTACTACTACTACTAGTACTACTACTAGTACTACTATAAAAACTACTGCGACTGCTCTAACTGCTACTAGTACTACTACAGTTGCTGCTACTGCTATTGCTAGTTCTATTGCTACTGCTATGACTACTGATACTACTATTGTGACTACTACTTTGGCTACCTCTATTGCTGCTACTACTACTGCAGCTAGTACTACTACTGCTACTATCGCTCCTACTACTACTATGGCTACTAGTACTACTCCTACTACTACTAAAGCTACTCCTGCTGCTACAAATGCTACTAGTACTACCACCGCTACCCCTACTAGTATGACAATAATAACTACTACTATTGCTTCTGCCACTACAATTACTGCTGCCACTAGTACCACTGGTACTGCTATTGCTACTACTATTACTACTTCTACTATTGCTACTACTACTATTGCTCCAACTTTTGCTACTACTACTGCTACTTTTGCTGCATCTACGGCTACTACGATTGCTATCACTACTGTTGGAACAACTACTACTACAATTACTACCACTACTACTAATACTACCACTATAAATGCTCCTACTATTGCTATTAGTAATGCTGCTACTACTACCCCTACTATTGTTAGTACTGCTACAACTACAACAACTACTACCACTATAGCAACTACTACTACTGCTACAATTACTACTAGAACTACTGCTACTACTACTTCTGCTACAGCTACCAGTATTACTACTACAACTACGACTACTACTACTACTATTACTACTACTACTATTAGTACTACTACTACTACTACTACTTCAACAACTACTACTACCTATACTACTACTTCTAATACATCTGCTAATACTAGATCTACTACTTCTGCTACTAGTACTATTACTACTACTACAACTACTACTATTTTTTTGTCTACTACTACTATAACTACTACTGCTACAACTGCTGCTACTGTTACTACTATTACAACTGCAACTACTACTACTACTGTTACTACCACTACTACTACTACTACTGCAATTATCACAACTACTTTTACTGCTGCTAGTACCATGGCTACTATGACTACTTCCACTGCTCCTTCTACTACAACTAGTACTACTACTTCTGCTACTACTACAACTAATGCTAGTACTACTGCTACTAATACTACTATAGCTACTACTACTACAACTATTGCTACTACTACTACTAATACAAATACTACTACTACTATTGCTCCAACTACTACTACTGTTGCTTCTCCAACTAATACTACTACTGCTACTACTACTACTATAACTACTACTTCTACTACTATAACTACTACTTCTACTACTACTACTACCACCACCACCACCACTTTTACTACTATTACTACTATTACTATTGCTACTGCTACTAATACTACTATGGCTGCTACTACTCAACATCTCAAACTGCAACTACTAATGCTACTCTAACAACTACTACTACTACTACTATTGCTACTACTACTTCTACAACTACTGCTGTTACTGCTACTACTGCAACTACTACTACTACAACTAGTAGTACTACTACTCAACTAATAGTACTGCTACTGCTAACACTACTGCTACTACAACTATAACTACTACAGCAACTACAACTGCTACTGCTACAGTTAATATTACTAGTACAATTGTTGCTTCAACTAACTACTACTTCTCCCACTACTACTACAACTCCAACTACTCCTACCACTACAGCTACAACTACTACTTCTAACACTATAACTACTACTATGACTGCTGCTACAGCTGCTACTACTGCTACTACTCTTCTTCTCCAACTTC
Source organism: Trichopus zeylanicus subsp. travancoricus (assembly GCA_005019695.1). Taxonomy (NCBI): domain Eukaryota; kingdom Viridiplantae; phylum Streptophyta; class Magnoliopsida; order Dioscoreales; family Dioscoreaceae; genus Trichopus; species Trichopus zeylanicus. The sequence goes on from RXID01016478.1 coordinate 26,560, forward strand.
TACAACTACTGCAACTACTACTGCTACTACAACTATTGCTGCTATTAATACTACTACTACAGCTACTATGACTACATCCTCTGCTACTGCTTCTAATATGACAACTTCTACTAATACCACTACTAGTGTTGCTACCACTTCTACAACTACCACAACTACTACTACTATTATGGCAATAATAGTAGCAGTAGCATTAATAATACTTGTAAAAGAAGTAGCAGTAGTAGTAGTAGCAACAACAATAGTACTAGTAAAAGAAGTAGCAATAGTAGTAGCAGCAGCAGCAATAGTACTAGTTGTAGTAGTAGTAATTTTAATAGTAGTAGAAGTAGTAATTGGAATAGTCATCATAATAGTAGTAATAGTAGTAATAGTATTAGCAGTTCCTATAGTGGTAGTAGCAGTAGTAGTAGTAACAGTAGTAGTAGGAGTATTAGTAGTTGTAGTCATAGCTATTGTAGTTGTTGGTGTAGTGGTAGGAGTAGGAGTTGGAGTAGGAGTAATAGTTCAAGTTGTAGTAGTATTAGTATTTCTAGTAGGAGTAGTAGTAATTGTAGTAGCAGGAGTTATAGTAGTAGTTATTGTAGGAGTAGTAGTAGTAGTAGTACTAGTAGTAGTAGCACTAGAAGTAGTAGTAGTAGAAGTAGTAGTAGCAGTAATATTAGTAGTTGTAGTAGAAGTAAATCTAGTAGTAGAAGTAGTTGTAGGAGTAGTTTTAGGAGTCAGAATAGAATTAGTAGCACTAGTTGTTGTTGTTGCAGTAGTAGTAGGTGAAGGTGGAGTAGTAGTAGTAGTAGTAGTGAAAGTAGTAGCGGTAGTAGCAATAGTTGTTGTTATAGTAGTAATAGCAGTAGTACTAGTAGCAGTAAGAGTAGAAGTAATAGTAGTAGTCGTAGCAGTAGTAGCAAAAGTAGTACTAGTAGTAGTAGTATTAGGATTAGTAGTTGTTGTAGTAGAAGTACTAGCATAAGTATTTGTCGCAGCACTAGTAAAAGTAGTAGTAGGAGGAGGAAGAGGAGGAGGACTAGTGGTACTAATAATATGAGTAAAAGTAGTAGTAGTAGTGTAGAAGTAGTTGTAGTAGTAGTGTAGTAGCTGTAGCAGCAGTAGTAGTAGTAGTAGTGGTAGTGGTAGTAGTGGTAATAGTAGTAGTAGTATTAGCAGTAGTAATAGTATCACTCATTGTAGTAATAGTAGCAGGCATACTAGTAGTAGGAGTAGTAGTAGTAGCAGGAGTGGTAGGAGTGGTAGTAGTCGTAGTAGTAGTATCATTAGTAGCAGTTGTCGTGGTAGTAGCTGTAGCATTACTAGTAGTCGTAGGAGTAGTGGCAGTAGTCGTTGTAGCAATAGTAGTAGTAGTAGCAATGGTAGTTGAAGTAGGAGTAGTAGCAGTAATAATTTTAGTGGCAGTCAAATTAGTGGTAGCTGTAGTTGTTATAGCAATACTAGTTGTAGTGGTTGTCGAAGAAGTGGTAACATTAGTAGCATCAGTAACCAAAGTAGTAGCAGCAGCAGTAGTAGTAGTCGTAGCAGTAGTAGCAGCTGTGATAGTAGTAGTAGAAGTAGTAATAGAAATAGAGATAGCAATAGCGAAAGTAGTAGGAGTTGTTATTATTGTTGTAGTAGTAGTAGTGGTAATAGTAGTAGTAGTTGTAATACTAGTAGTAGCAGTAGTAGTGGTAGTGGCGATAGTATTTTTGGAAGTAGTAGTAGTTGTAGCAGCGGTAATTATAGTAGGAGAAGCAGTAGTAGCCATAGTTGTAGTCACAGCAGCAGTAGTATTATTAGTACTTGCTATAGTAGTCGTAGTGGTAGCAGTAGCAGCTGTTGTAGTAGTAGTAGTGGTTGCAGCAACTATAGTAGTTGTAGCAATTGTAGCAGCAGCTGTAGTTGTAGTAGTGGTAATAGTAGTAGTAAATGCAGTAGTTGTAGCAATAATAGTAGTTGCAATAACATTGGTAGCAGTTGTAGAAGTTGTAGTACAGTAGTAATAGCAATAGTAGTAGTAGTAGTGGACGTAGTTGTAGCAATAGTAGTACTAGTAGCATTGGTGGCAGAAGTAGCAGTAGTTATAGCAATAGTAAAAATACTAGCAGTAGTTGTAGCATCCGTAGTAGTAGTAGCAATAGCAGCAGTTACAGTAGTAATAGTACTAGCATTAGTAGCAGAAGTAGCAGTCATTGTAGTGGTGGCAGTATTAGTAGTAGTGGCCATAGTAGCTGAAGTAGCAGTAGTAGCAGTTGTAATAGTAGTAATAGCAACCATAGTAGTAGTTGTAGCGATAATAGTTATAGCAAAAGAAATAATAGTAGTAGTAGTAACAGTTAGTAGTAGCAGTTGTAGTTGTAGGAGAGGTGGTAGCACTAGTAGCAGTTGCAATAGCTGTAGCTATAGCAATAGTAGTAGTCGTAAGAATAGTGGTAGTAGTATTTGTAGTAGTAGTAGTAGAAGTAGTAGTAGAAGTAGTACTAGTAGTAGTAGCAGTAGTAATTTTAGTGGCAGTCAAACTGGTGGTAGCAGCAGTGATAGTAGCAGTAGTAGTAGTAGTAGTTGTTATTGTTGTTGTTGTTATAGCAATAGTAGCAGTAGTAGCAATAGCAGTCAAAGTAATAGTAGTAGCAGTAGCAGTTATAGTGGTAGCCGAAAAAGTGGTAGCATTAGTTGCCAGGGTGACCGTTGTAGCTGTAATGGTAGTAGTAGCGGTCATAGCAGTTGTAGCGGCAGCAGCAGTAGTAGTAGAAGTTGTAATAGAACTAGTAGTAGTAGTAGTAGTAGTAATAGTAGCGGTAGTAGTTGTAATAATAGTAGTAGTAGTAGTAATACTAGTAGTAGCAGTCGTAGTAGTAGCGGCAGTAGTATTAGTTGGAGTTGCAGTAGTAGCAGCAACAGCAGTAGTAGTATGAGTAGTAGTTGTAGTAGTAATTGTAGTAGCAGCAATAGCAACAGTAGTAGTAGTAGTAGTAGAGCAATTATATTAGTTGTAACAGTTGTAGCGGCAGTTGTAGTAGTAGTAGTTGCAGTAGAATTAGTTACAATAGTTATAGTAGTAGCAGTAGTAGTAGTGATTGTTTCAGTAGTAGGAGTAGTATTAGTATTAGTTGCAGTAGTAGAAACAATTGTAGCAACTGTAGCAATAGTAGTAGTAGTAGCAGTAGTAGTAGGGGTGGTAACAGTAGTAGTAGCAGTAATAGCTGTAGCAGCAGTAGCAGTAGTATTAGTAGTAGTTGTTGTAGTACTAGTTGCTGTAGTAGTTGTCATAGTAGTAGTAGTAGTAGTAGTAGTAGTAGCAGCAGCATTAGTAGTAATAGTGGCAGTAGCAGTAGTAGTAGTACCACAAGCAGTAGTAATAGCAGAAGTTATAGTGGGAGTAGTAGTAGTGATAATAATAGAAGCAATAGTAGTTGTTGCAGCAGCAGTAGTAGTAGCAGGGGTAGAAGTAGTTGTAGTAGTTCCATCAGTGGCAGCAGTAGTTGCAGTAATAGTAGTACTAATAGTAGATGTATCAACAGCTGGAGTAGTTGTAGTCGTAGTAGTAGCAGTAGTAGTAGTAGGACAAGTTGTATTCATAGTTGTAGTAGTAGTAATAGTAGTAGAAGAAGTCATAGTGGTAGTAGTAGTAGTGTTAGTTTTGATAGTAGTAGTTGTTATTGTAGTAGAAGTAGCAGTAGTAGCAGTAGTTGTTATAGTGGTCGTCGTGGTCGTAGTACTAGTGGCATTAGTAGTTGTACAAGTTGTGGTAGTAGTAGTCATCACAGTATTAGTAGTAGCAGTAGCAGTGGTTGTAGTAGTAGTAGGAGTAGGAGGAGGAGCAATAGAAGTAGTAATAGTAAAAGTAGTAGTAGGAGTAGCAGTAGAAGTAGTAGTAGTGATAGTCGGAGTAGCGGTAGCAGCAGCAGCAGCAGTAGCAGAAGCAGAAATAGTAGTAGTAGGAGTAGTTGTAGTAGTAGTAGTAGTAGTAGTAGTAGTAGTAGTAGTAGTAGTAATAGTAGTAATCGTAGTGGTAGTAATAGTAGTAGTAGTTGTTGTAGCTATAGTAGTGGTAATAGTAGTAATAGGTGTTATAGTAGGACAAGTAGTATTTGCAACAGTAGTAGTAGTAGTAGTAGTAGTAGTAGTAGTAGTAGTAGTAGTGGCAGTAGTTGTAGCAGTAGTAGTACTAGTAGCATTAGTGGCAGAAGTAGTAGTAGTTATAGCAGTAGCAGAAGCAGTAGCAGTAGTTGTAGCATTAGAAACAGATGTAGTAGTAGTAGCAGTTACAATAGTAATAGTAGTAGCGTTAGTAGCAGGAGTAGCAGTCATTGTAGTGGTGGCAGTTGTAGCAGTAGTAGCTGAAGTAGCAGCAGTAGCAGTTGGAGCAGTATTAGCAGCACAACAGTAGTAGTAGTAGCTATAATAGTTGCAGCAAAACAAGTAGTAGTAGTAGTAACAGCAGTATTAATAGTCATAGTAGCAATTCTAGTAGTAGCTGCGGTAGTAGTAGCAACTATAGTAATAGAAGTAGTAGCAGTTATAGTAGTAGGAGAGGTGGTAGCAGTAGTAATAATAGTAGCAGAAGTAGTAGTGTTAGAAGCAGAAGAAGTTATAGTTGTAATATTAGTAGTAATAGTTGTGGTAGTTGTAGTAGTAGCACTAGTAGCAATTGCAGTAGCAGTAGGTGTAGCAATAGTAGTAGTCGTAGCAGTAGTGGTTGTAGTATTTCTAGAAGTAGTTATTGTTGTTGTAGCAATATTAGTAGAAGTAGTAGTAGTAGCTGTAGTAATTTTAGTGGAAGTCAAACTGCTAGTAGCAATAGTGGTAGTAGTAGCAGTAGCAGTAGTAGTAGTAGTTGTTGTTGTAATAGCAATAGTAGTAGAAGTGATATTAGTAGCGGTAGTAGTTGTAGTGGCAGTCAAAGTTGTGGCAGTAGTAGCAGTAGTTGTAGCAGTCCTAGCAGTAGTAATAGCAGAAGTAGTAGTAGTAAAAGTAGTAATTGAGCTAGAAATAGCAGCAACTGTAGTAGTAGTAGTAGTAGTAGTAGTAATAGTAGTAATAGTAGTACTAGTAGTAATACTAGTGGTAGCAATCGTAGTAGTAGCGGCAGTAGTATTAGTTTGAGTAGCAGTAGTAGTAGCAATGGTAATTGTAATATGAGAAGTAGTAGTAGTAGCAGTAGTAGCAGCAACAACGATAATAGTATTACTAGTTGTTATAGTAGTCCTTGTAGTAGCAGCAACAACAACAGTAATAGTAGTAGTAGTTGAGCAACTATAGTAGTTGTAAAAGTTGCAGCGGCAACTGTAGTAGCAGTGGTAGTAGTAGTAGTAGTAGCATTAGTTATAGCAGTTGTAGTAGTAGAAGTAGTAGCAGTGAGAGTAGAAGTAGTAGGAGTAGTAGTAGATGTTGTTGTTGTAGTTGTTGTTGTAGTAGTAGTAGCAGCAATAGTAGAGTAGTAGTAGTAGTAGTAGTGGTTGTAGTAGTATTATAGTTGTAGCAGCTTGAGCAATAGTAGCAGTAGTAGCAGCAGCAGCAGTAGTAGTGGTAATGGTAGTAGCAGTAGCAATTACAGCAATAGCAGCAGGCAGTAGTAGTAGTAGTATTAGTAGTTGTTGTAGTAGTACTAGTAGCAGTAGTAGTGGTGATAGTAGTAGTAGTAATAGTAGTAGCAGCAGCATTAGTAGTAGTCGTAGTAGTAGCCATAGCTGCACTAGCAATAGGAATAGCAAAAGTTATAGTGGTAGTAGTAGTGGAGGTAATAATAGAAGCAATAGTAGTTGTAGCAGCAGCCATAGTAGTAGCAGCAGTTGTAGTAGTTGTAGTAGAAATAATAGTAGTAGTTCTACCTGCAGCAGTAGTAGTGGTAGTTGTAGTAGTACTTGTGGTAGATGTAGTGGCAGTAGGAGTAGTTGTAGTTGTACTAGTTGTAGCAGTAGTACTAGGAGAAGTTGTAGTCGTAGTTGTAGTTGTAGTAATAGTATGAGATGAAGTCTTAGTGGCGGCAATAGCAGTATTAGTTTTGATAGTAGTCATTGTTGTTGCAGTAGAAGTAGCAGTAGTTGTTATAGAAGCAATAGAAGTAGCAATGGTAGCAGTAGTTATTATAGTAGTCGTAGTGGTCGTAGTACTAGTGACATTAGTAGTAGTACTAGTAGTACTAGTAATAGCAGTAGCAGTAATAGTAGTAGTAGTAGGAGTAGTAGGAGTAGCAATAGAAGTAGTAGCAGTAGTAGAAGTTATAGTAAAAGTAGTAGTAGTAGTAGGAGTTGTTGTTGTAGTAGTAGCAGTAGTGGTTGTAGCAGTAGTCGTAGCAGCAGCAGTAGTAGTAGTAGGAGTTATAGTTGTTGTTGTTGTAGTAGTAGTAGTAGTAGTAATAATAGTAATAGAAGTAGTTGTAGCAATAATAGTGGTATTAGTAGTAATAGGTGTTGAAGTAGTACAGTAGTAGCTGCAATAGTAGTTGTACTACTAGTAGTAGTTGTTGTAGTAGTAGTCATTGTAGTAGTAGTAGTATTAGTATTAATAGTAGTAGCTGTAGTAATAGTAATAGTAGTAGTAGTATTAGTAGGAGCAGCAGCAGTAGTAGTATTGGTAGTTGTAATTATTGTGGGAGGAGTCGCAGTAGTGCTGGTAGCAGTAGTTGTAGTAGTAGTTGTCATAGTGGTAGTTGTATTAGTTGTAGTAGCAGTAGGAAAAGTAGCAGCAGCAGCAGTTGTAGTAGTAGTATTAATAGTAGTAGTTGTAGTAGCAGTAGGGGCACTAGTAGTAGTAGCTGCAGTGGTAGTAGAACGAGTAGTTGTACTACTAGTAGTAGTAGTTGGAGTAGGTGTAGTGTTAATAGTACTACCAACTGTAGTAGTTGTAGTAGTAGAAGTAGTAGTAGCAATAGTAGTAGTTATGGTTGTAGTAGTGGTAGTAGCAGTAGTAGTCATAGTAGCAGTAGCAGTAGCAGTTCAGGTAGCTGTAGCCGAAATAGTAGTAGTCATAGTAATAGTAGTAGCAGAAGGTGGAGTAGTAGTAGTAGTAATAGTAGTAGCAGTAATAGTAGTAGTTGTTGTAGTAGTAGTAGTTGTAGTAAAAGTATTTGGAATAGTAGTAGTAGCTGGAGCAGTACGAGTAGTAGTAGTAGTGGTTGTTGTTGTTGTTGTTGTAGTAGTAGTAGTAGTAGTAGTAGCTATTATAGTAGTAGTGGTAACAGAAGTTGTAGTAGGAATAGTGGTTGTCGTAGTAGGAGTAGTCGTAGTAGTAGTTGTGTAGTAGTAGTAGTAGTAGTAGGAGTAGTAGTAGTAGCAGTAGCAGTAGTAGTAGTAGTAGCAGTAGTAGTAATAGTAATAGTAGTAGCTGTAGTATTAGTAGTAGGAAAAAGAGTAGTTGTAGTAGAAGTAGTTGCTACAGTGGTAGTAGCTGCAGTAGCAGGATTAGTAGTTGTTGCTGTAGTAATACTAGCAGGTGTTGTAGCAGGTATGGTAGTAGGAGTAGTAGTAGCAGTAGTGGTAGTAGAAGTAATAGTTATTGTAATAGTAGTAGTAGTAGTGATGGTAGTAGCAGCAGCATTAGTTGCAGTAGTACTAGTTGCAGTTGTGGTAGCAATAACAGTAGTAGTAGCTGTAGTAGTAGCCGTAGTAGTAGTTGTTGTGTTTATTGTAGGAGGTGTAGTAGTAGCAGTTCGGCAGTAGAAGTAGTAGTCAAAGTAGTAACAGTAGTAGCAGAAGTAGTAGTAGTAGTAGCAGTAGCAGTAGTCATTATAGCAGCAATAGTTGTAGTGGTAATAATATTGGTAGTTGTAGAAGTAGGGCAAGAGGATGTAGTAGTAGTTGTAGTAGTAGTAGTAGTGGTAGTAGTAGACGCAGTAGTAGTAGTCCTAGTAGTACTTGAAGGAGAAGTTGCAGCGGCAGTAGTAGTAGTAGTTGCAGTAGTAGTAGTAGAAGTAGTAGTAGTAGTAGTAGTAGTAGTAGTAGCGGTAGTAGTTGTAGTTGTAGTTGCAACTGTTGCAGTAGTAGCAGTAGAAATAGTAGTAGTAGTAGTATTAATAGTAGTTGCCGTAGTAGCAATAGTAGTATTAGGAGGAGTAGTAGTAGTAGTAGCAAAAGAAGTAGTTGTAATTGTATTAGTAGTAATAGTAGTAGTTGTAGTACTAGTAGCAATAGTAATCACAGTAGTAGTAGTAGAAGTAGTAGTAGCAGCAGTAGCTGTTGTTGAAGTAGTAGTAGTAGTACTAATAGTAGCAGTAGCAACAGTTATAGCAGTTGCAATAGTAGTAGCAGTTATAGTAGTAGAAGTTGTAGCAGTTGTTATTATAGGAGTAGTAGTAGAAGTAGTAGTTGTTGTTGTTGTTGTTTATTGTAGTAGTAGTAGTTGCTATTGTAGTAGAACTAGTAGCAGCAACAGTTGTAATAGTAGTGGTAGTAGCAGTCGTTGTAGCAGTAACAATAGTAGTGGAAGCATTAGTAGCTACATTAGTTGCAATAGTAGTAGTAGCAGCGACAATAGTAGTAGTAGCAGTTGTAGTAGTAGTTGTGTTAGCAGAAGTAGCAGTAGTACTAGTACTAGTAGCAGTAGTAGTAGTACTAGTAGAAGTAGTAGCAGTGTAGCAGTAGCAAAAGCTGCAGTAGTACTAGTAGGACGAGGAGGACTCGTAGTAGTAGTAGTAGTAGTGGTAGTAACAACAACAATAACAACAGTAGTAGAAGTAGTAGTACTAGAAGCAGCTACAGCAACAATAGTTGTAGTAGTATTATTAGGAGCAGTAGTAATAGTATTAGTAGCGATAGTAGTAGTAGTAGTAGTAGTAGAAATTCTACTAGTACTAGTAGTAGTACCAAAAGTAGTAGCAGAAGCATTAGTTCTTGCTATAGCAGTTGTAGTAGTAGGAGCAGTAGCTGCTCTAGAAGGAGTAGCAGTAGTAGTAGTGGTCGCAATAGTGGTAACAGTAGTAGTAGTAGTAGTATTACTAGTAGTAGTAGTAGTAGTGGCAGTAGTAGTAGTAGCAATAGCAGTAGCAATAGTAGTCGCAGAAGTAGTAGCAGCAGTAGTTGTTGCATTAGTAGTAGTAGGAGGAGAAGTAGAAGGAGTAGTGGTATTAGTAGCAGTAGCTGGAATTGCAACAGTAGCAGTCATTGTAGTAGTTGTAGCAGTAGCAGTCTTAATTGTAGTAATAGTAGCAGTCTCAGTAGTAGTAGTAGTAATAGCCATATTAGTAGTAACAGCAGCAAGAGCAGCAGCAGTTGGAGTAGTAGTCGTATTAGTAGTAACAGTAGTAGCAAAGATAGTAGCAATAGTAGTAGTAGTAGTAGTAGTAGTAGCAGTAGCAGCAGCGGTGGCTGTAGTTGTTGGAGTAGAAGTTGTTGCGGCAGCAGTTGTAGTAGTAGTAGTACTAGTAGTTGCCAAAGTAGTAGTAGTAGTGGTCGTAGAAGTTGTAGTAGTTAAAGTAACAGTAGTAGTTGTGGTAGCAGTAATAGCAATATTAGTTGTAGAAATATGAGTAGTTGTACTAGTAGCCGTAGCAGCAACAATAGCCATATTAGTAGTAGTAGTTGTAGTAGCAATTGTTATAGTAGTAGTAGTAGAAGAAGAAGTAATAGTAGTAGTAGTAGTAATGGTAGTAATAATAGTCGTAGTAGAAGTTGTAGTGGTAATAGGAGTAGTAGTAGTAGGAGGAGGAGTAGGAGAAGGAGAAGTAGTAGTAATAACAGCAAAATTAGTTGCAGTAGTAGTAGTACTAGTAGTAGTACCAGTACTAGTACTAGAAGTAGTATGAGTTGGAGTAGCAGTAATAGTACTAGTAGTAGTAGCAGCAGTAGTAGCAAGAGTAGTAGCAGAAGTAGTAATAGTCGTAGTAGTAGTAGTAGTAATTCTATTAGTATCTGTAGTAGTATTAGTAATAGTAGTATTGTAGAAATAGTTTTGGTTGTAGTAGCATTTTGAGTGGCAGTAGCAGTAGTAGTATTGATAGTAGTAGTTGTACTAGAAGTAGTAGGAGTAATAGGAGTAAGAGGAGAAGTTGTAGAAGTAGGAGTGGTAGCAGTAGTAGTGATAGAAACGGTAGTAGCAGCAGTGGTAACAGTAGTAGTGGTTATAGTAGTAGTAAAAGTTGTAGTAGTAGCAATAGGATTTGCAAGAGTAGCAATAGCACTGGTAGTAACAGTAGCAGCCGTAGCAGTAGCAGTAGTAGTAGTTGTAGTAATAGCAGCTGTAGTTGAAGCAGTAGTAGCAGTAGCAGCAGTAAGTGTACTAGCAGTAGCAATTGTAGTTGTAGTTGTAGTAGTGGTAGTAGTGGTAGTAGCAGAAGTCACAGTAGTAGTAGCAGTAGTAGTTGTTGTAGTTGCAATAACAACAATAATAGTAGGAGGAGATGGAGTAGTAGTTGTTGTTGTTGTTGCCGGAGTACTAGTAGTAGTAGTAGTATCTGTTGGAGTATCACTAGTATTAGCAATTGTAGAAATAGTAGAATTTGTGGTAGCAATAGTAGTAGTAGCAGTAGCTGTGTAAGCAGGAGTAGCAGTTGTAATAGCTGTAGTAGAACTTGCAGTAGTAGCGATTGTATAAGAAATAGTAGTGGCTATAGCAGTAGTAGCAATTTTTGCAGTAGTAGTAGTAGTAGCAAAAGTAGCAGTGGCCGTGGAAGTAGTAGCAGTAGTAGTGGAAGTAGTAACTGTAGTAGCCATAATAATAGCAATAGTAGTAGTGGAAGTGGCAGCAGCGGCAGTAGTAGTAGAAGCAATAGCAATGGTTGTAGTAGTAGTAGTACTAGCAATAGTAGTAGTAGTAGCAGCAACAACAATAGAATTACTACTCTCACTCCTACTCTTGCTTGGGCTACTACTACTACCACTTCTACTACTACTACTTCTACTATCACATCTGCTACTACTATTATTACTACTTGTACACCTATTCCTACTCTTGCCACTACTACTACGACTGCAACTCCTACTATAGCTACTCCTAATCCAGCTATTATTGTAGTTGCTACTACAACTTCTACTATTGCTACTATTGCAGCTGTTGCTGCTACTTCTACTACTACTACTTTTGGTCTTAGTGCTACTGCTGTAGCTGTTGCTATGACTACTTTCACTAAAACTACAACTAGTACAACTACTACCACAGCTGCCATACCTACTACAATTACAACTACTACTACAACATATTCTACTCCTACTAAAACTACTACTACTAGTACTACTACTTCCACAAATTCAACTATTACTGATATTACTTCACCTGCAACTTCTACTGCAATAACAACTACAATTACCTCTACTGCTACTACTACTACTACTACTACTATTGCAACTACTGCTACTACTACTGCAACTAATACAACTGTAACTCCTCCTGCTACTACTACTGCTCCTGCTCCTACTATTAGTACTTTTACTACTACTACTATTACGCCTAATACAACTACTACTATTGAAACAACTATAATTACTACTACTACTCCTGCTACTGCCGCTGCTAGTACTACTACTAATACTACTCCTATTACGAGTACTATTGCTACTACTACTACTACTATTATTACTATTGCTACTCCAACTACTACTAATACTATTGCTACTAACACTTTTGCAACTACTGCTACTACTACTACTACCTCTTCTACTATTACTACTACTACTTTTACTATGACTGCTACTACAACTACTACTGCTTCTACTACTACTCTTATTACTACCACTGCTATGAGTGCTACTACTCCTACTACTGCTACTATTACTACAATTGCTACTACTACTACTATTAGTACAACCACTGCTACTACTACTAGTCCTACTCCTACTACTTCTACTACTATAGCAATTGCTACAACTACTACGACTACTCCTACAAGTACTACTACAACTACTTCAACTACTACTATTAATACTACTACTACAATTTCTACTATTGCCATAACTGTAACTACTACTTCTACTACTACCTCTAATACTACTACTACTGCTACTGCTACTACACTGCTATCACAACAACTACTACTAATACTACAACTACTCCTACAACTACAACTGTTACTACAAATAATACTACTATTGCAACTGCTACTACTACTACTCCCATTTCTACTACTGCTACTACTACAGCTACAACAACTTTTACCACTACTGCTACTTCTACTACTACTACTACTCCTACAACTACTACTACTACTACTCCTCCTACAACTACTACTCCTACTACTACTACTACTACACCTACTGCGACTACTTCTACCAGTACTCTTACTGCTGCTGCTACAACTGCTACTACTACTCCTCCTTCTCCTCCTCCTACTGCAATTACTACTATTGTTGCTGCTACAACTCCCACCACTACTATAACACTTAGTACTACTTCTATGACTAATACTATAACAACTACTACTACTATTCCTAGTACCACTCCACCTACAATTACAACCACTGCAGCTACTGGTACTACTTCTGCTTCTACTACTACTACTACTCCTACTACTACTCGAACTACTACTAGTACTATTGCAAAAACTACAACTAGTACAGCAACAGCTATTACAACAACAACAACTACTACTACTATTCCACCGACTACTACAACTATTGCTACTACTACAACTACTACTCCCATTACTGCTGCCAGTACTATTACTTCTACTACTACTACTACTACTACCGTTACTACTACAACTACTAAAACTTCTCCTATTAGTACTACTACTACTTGTGTTGGGACTACTGCTACTTCAACTAATATAACTACTACTACTGCTACTACTTCTACTACTACAGCTACAACAACTACTACTTCTGCTGCTACCACTACTACTCCTACCGCTACTACTACTACAGCTATGACTTCTACTACTGCAGCAACTACTACTACAACTAGCACTACCACTACTACAACTGCTACTGCTTCTACTACAACAACAACAACTACTACTGCTACTACTCCTCCTTCCACTACAACAACGACTACTATTGCTACTACTACTGCTACTAGTACAACAACTATAACAACTACTGTTGCTGCTGGTGCTACTGCAACTACTGCTACTACTACCTCTACTACTACTACTACTGCTGCTACTATTACTACACTACTACTACTACAAGAACAACAACTACTACTACAACAACAACTACAACTATTACTACAAATAATACTACTACTACTATTAGTACAACTACTAAAACTTCTCCTCCTACTACTACTACTACTATTGCTATAATTGCTTCTTCAACTACTACTACAATTACTACTGCAACTACTTCTAATACAACTACTGTACTACTACTACTACTACCCCTACTACTACTGCTGCTACTCCTACTACTACTACAACAACTACTATTTTGACTACAACTACAGCAACAACTACTGCTACTACTACCACAACTACAGCTGTTGCTATTGTTACAACAACAACAACAACTCGTACTACTCCTCGTCCTACTACCACATCTATTGCTACTGTCGCTACAAATACTACTGCTACTACTATAACTACTACAACTACCACTATTACTACTACCACTGCTACTACTACTATTGCTGCTTCTATTGCAACTACTACTTCTATTACTTCTAGTATTACTGCTGCTATGGCTACTACTACTTCTAGTACTTCTAGTATTACTGCTACTACTACTACAACTATTCCTCCTATTACTACTACTACTGCTACATGTACTACTACTACTACTAGTACAATTACTACTATTACAACTATTACCAGTACTACTGCCACAACTACAGCAACGACAACAACAACTACTACAACTACAACTATTATTCCTACTACTACTAGTACGCCTACTACTACTAATATTGCTACTACTACTACTACACCAACTACTGCTACTACCAATACTACTACTATTACTACTACTACTTGTATTATTACAACTATTGTTACTGCTACTACTACTACTGCTACTACTACTACTACTACTACTACTAGTACTACTACTCCTCCTCCTACAACTACTACTTTGACTCCTACTGCTACCCCTACTCGACCACCTACTCCTATTACTACAACTACTACTACTGTTGCTACTATTACTACTACTACTACTACTACTATTACTACTACTCTTACTACTAATACTATTGCTTCTTCTACTACTACTACTACTATTCTTAGTACTACTAATCCTATAGCTACTCCTACTCCTACACTTACTCCTATTACTACTGTTGCCACTGCTACTTCTACTACTACTACTACTATTACTACAACTATTACTGTTATTGTTGCTGCTACTGCTTTTACTAGTTCTACTACTACTACTACTATTGCTGCTACTACTACTACCACTACTGCAACAACTACTACTAGTAGTAGTGCTACTATAACAACAACTACAATAACAATGACTACTATCACTACTACTACTACTACCATGCTACTACAGCTACTACTACTACTACGGCTACTACTGCTGCTGTTGCTGCTACTACTACTACTACTACTACTGATGTTGTTACTACGACTACCACAGCTACTACTACTATTATTGTTACTACTACTACTACTACTAGTACTACTACAACCACTACTACTGTTGCTGTTGCTGCTGTTGCTGCTACTACTACTACATTACCGTTATTATAACTGTTGTCGCAACCACTACAACTACTACTATAGTTGCTACTGCTACTGCTAGTACTTCTTCTACTAGTACTACTGCAGCTACCACTAGCACTACTGCAGCTACTACTAGCAGTACTGCAACTACCACTAGCACTACTACTGCAACTGCTACTACTAATACTACTACTATTGCAACAAGTAAAACTTCTCCTACGACTATTACTACTGCTACTACTACTACTACAACTAATACTATAGCTGTTGCTACTACTGCTGCAATGACTAGTATTACTCTAACGACTACTACTAGTGCAACTACTACTACTATTATTACTTCCCCTACTATTACTACTAGTTCAAATATTGCTACCACAACTTTGACTGCGACAACTACGACTACTGCTACTACAAGTACTACTACTAATACTACTACTACTACTGCTATGGCTACAACTACTACTACCACTACTATTACTTCCTCTGCTACTTTTACTACTGCTACTACTATATCTACTACTACTACTACACAAAATAATACTACTAGTGCTACTACCATTACCGCTACTATGTCAGCTATTGCTACTACAGCTACCACTACTTCGACTTCAACCACTGCTACTACCGCTACTACAATTACTACTACGACTACTACTACATCTACTACTTCTGTTACTACTGCTACTGTTGCTACAACAAATACTACTGCTGCTATAACTATGACAATTAGTGTTGCTACTACTCTATCACTGTTGCTGCAACTACTACTCCTAAGACTACTACTATTTTTACAACTATTGCTACTATTAGTGCGAGTAATACAACAACAAATACTAATGCTACTACTACTACTAGTACTACTACCTCCCCTACAACAACAATAACTACTACAACTACAACTCCTACAAATACTACTACTACTACTACTACTAATGCTTCAACTGCTACAAAAGCTACTTCTACTACTACTATTGCTGCCGCCACTACTACTACTACTACTACTATGGCTACGACAACTACTGCCACTACAACTACTTCTCCTACTACTATTACTTCTACTACTACTACTTTGACAACAACTATTGCTACTTCAACTAATAGTACTACTGCTACTACAACAACTGGTACTACTAGTGTTACTGCTATGACTTCTACTACTCCTATTACTTCTACAACTATTATGACTTCTACATCTACTACTACTACTACAGATGTTGCTATCGCTACTACAATTACTACGAAAACTACTTCTACATCTACTACTACTACAACAACTGCTATTCTTGCTACAACAAATACGACTACTGCTACAACTATAATAATTACTGTTGCTGCTACTTCTACTACAGCTACTACTACTACTACTATTACAACTATAGCTACTACTAGTGGTACTAATACAACAACCAATACTACTGCTGCTACTGCTACTACTACTGCTGCAACCTCTCCTATAACAACAATAACTACTACTACTATTACTACTTCTACAACAACTACTCTGCTACAACTACTGCTAATGCTACTACAACTGCTGTTGTTGCTACAACAACAACAACAACTACTACTACTACAAATAATATTACTACTCCCACTATTGCTACTTATCCTACAACTATTACTATTGCTACCACTACTGCTACTACTACTACTGCTACACCAACTAATACTACAGCTGCTACAAGTATTACTACAACTACTTCAATTACTACTACTACTACTACTACTACTGCTGCTACTACTACTAGTATTGCTACTACTGCTACTACGGCCGCTATTGCCACTTCTGCTACCACTACACAGACTGCTCCAACTACTTCTACTGCTACTATAATTATTACTACAACTACAAGTACTTTTGCTACTATTGCTGCTACTGCTACTACTACTACTATTACGACTACTATTATTGCTACTATTACTACTGCTGCTGCTGCTACGGCTACTACTACTACTACTGCTACCACTACTTCAACTGCTACTACAACTACTACAATTACCACCACCACCACCACTACTACTACTTCTCCTACTACTATTACTACTGCTACTACAACAACTACTACGACTTTTGCTTCTCCAACTAATACTTGTGCTGGTACTGCTTCTACTCCTACTACTAGTCTTGCTAGTACTACTATTACAACTACTACTGCTACTACAATAACTACTACTAGTTCTGATACTATTACTATGGCTACTACTACTGCTATAGTTAATACTACTTATACTACTACTACTACTACTACTATGGCTGCTACTGCTACTACCGCTACCACAACTTACTGCTGCTGCTACTACCACTACTTCGGCTCCTACGGCTACTACTTCTACTATTATTACTACTACTACCACTACTACTTTTGCTGCTACTATGACTACTACTACTACTAATACTATTACCACTACTGATACAACTGGTACTGCAACTACGACAACAAATACTAGTAGTACTACTATAACTAGTAGTACTACTACTATTACTACTTCTCCTAAAACAACAATAACTACTACTACTCCTACTACTACCACTAATGCTAATGTTACTACTACTAGTAGTACTACTACTACTACTATTGCTACTACTGATACTACTACTACAACTAATACTGCTGCTACTGCTGCCACGATTGCTACTACAAATGATACTATTACTACTACTACAATTGCCACTGCTAATATAGCTACTACTACTTCTATTCCTACAGCTACTACTACTACTACTACAGCTAATACTACTGCTGCTGCTACTAATACCAATACTATGACTACTACTACTACTACTACCACTTCTATAACAACTACTACTATTCCTACTACTGCTACCGCTACTAATGCTACTGCTACTACTACTACTACAACTGCAACTGCTACTGTTGTTGTGGCTGCAACTGCTTGTACTACCACTACAACTACTAGTTCTACAACTACTAAGACTACCCTTACTACTATTGCTACTGCTTTCATTGCTGCTACTGCTACTACTACTACTACTAATGCTGCTACTACTACTAATACTACTACTACAGCTGCTACTACTACTATAGCTATTATGTCTGCTACAACAACTACTACCTCTCCAACTACTACTACTACTTCCACTATTACTAGTACTACTACCGCTACTACTACTATTGCTGCTGATGCTACTACTATTACTACTACTACTGCCACTAAGGCATCCACTTCTACTGCTACTACTACTACTACTAATACTACTACTGCTAATTTTGTTACTACTGTTACTACTTGTACTATTACTACAATTACCACTACCACTGCTACCACTGCTACTACTACTACTGCTACTATTACTACTCCTATTACAACCACTACTACCGCTGCTACTCCTATTACTGCCACTACTGCCTCTACTGCTACTACTACTACTACTACTCCTCCTACTACACCTTCTACTGCTACTACTACTTCTATTACTTCTAGTAGTACTACTATTGCAACTTGTACTACTACATCTGCGACTACTACTACT
The DNA here is from genome assembly GCA_005019695.1 of Trichopus zeylanicus subsp. travancoricus. Classification (NCBI taxonomy): domain Eukaryota; kingdom Viridiplantae; phylum Streptophyta; class Magnoliopsida; order Dioscoreales; family Dioscoreaceae; genus Trichopus; species Trichopus zeylanicus. The sequence continues at coordinate 44,583 of RXID01016478.1, forward strand.
GCGACTACTAGTTCTCCTACCACTACTACTACTCCTAATACTACTACGCCTACTATAGCTACTATTAATGCTACTACTGCTACTACTACTACTGCGATAACTACTACTACTGCTGCTGCTGCTACTGCAGCTAATGCTACTACTGCTTCTACAAGTACTACTCTGGCTACTACTACGGCTGCTACTACTACCACTACTATTTCAACTACTACTACAACTACTTCTATTGCTACTGCTACTACTAGTAATGCTTCTACAGCTTTTGCTACTACTACTACTTCACCTAGCACTATTACTAGTGCTACTACTACTATTTGTACTACTCCTGCTGCTATTACGCCTACAACTAATGCTACTACTGCTGCTGTTGCTACTACTGCTTCTCCAACTACTACTAATGCTAGTACTACGATTGCTCCTACTACTACTACTTCTGCTACAACAATAACTTCTACTACCCCAACTACTAAAAATACTACTACTACTACTACTACTATTATTGAAACTACTGCTAATAATGCCACAACTTCTACTGTTGCTTCTACTACTACAACTTCCACTACTTATGCTATTGCAGCAACTGCTACTATTACTAGTACATGACCTACTACTACGACAACTGCTACTAAAGCAACTCCTATGACTACTACTACTACTACTACTACTCCAACAACTACTACGGCAACTACTACTACTGCGTCTACTGCCACTACAACTACTACTATAGCTACAACTGCTAATACTACTGCCGCTACTCCTCTACTACTACTACTGCTCCCACTACAATCACTACTACTACTTCTCCTACAACTCCTACTACTACTACTACCACCATTGCTTCTACAACTAATACGACTACTACTGCTCGTTCACTACTAATACTATTATTATTTTTACTAATAATACTCCTACTACTACAACAACTACTACTACTTCTACTGCTGCAACTTCAACTGCTACAGCTCCTACTACTACTACTACTCATCCCACTACTATTGCTATTACTTCTACTCCTACTACTACAACAAATACAGCCCCAACTACTGCTACTACTGCAACTGCAACTTCTACTCCTACTGTTGTTGCTACTACTACTACTACTACTACTACTACTACTCCTGTTGTTGCTACTACTACTCCTACTACAACTACAATTACAACCACTACTACTTCTACTGATACTCCTACCACTACTGTGACTACTGATACTCCTACTACTGCTACTACTCCTACAACTCCTATTGCAACTATTACTGCTCCTACTATTACTACTACTAGTACTACAACTCCCACTACTACAAGTGTAACAACTGCTCCAACTGCTACTACTAATGTGACTAATACAACAACTACTACTAGCACTATGGATAATATGGTTGTTGTTACTGCTACTGCTACCCATACTCCTACTACTACTACTTCTGATGTTGCTGCTGCCACGGCTACAATAGCTACTACTGCTACTACAATACTATTGCAACCACTAATACTATTGCTACTACTTCTACTTCCAATTCTACAACTACCAATGCTACTATTACTGCTACTACGACTACTACGACTTCTCCTACAACCACTACTACTAACTGCTACGATAGCTACTACTACTACTACTACAGCTATAACAGCTACTACAACTACCATAACTACCACAACTATTAAAAATACTACTATGATGGCACTTGTTGTTGCTACTATTGCTACTACTACAACAACTGCTACAATGGCTACTACTACTACTAATACACTTGCTTCTACAACTACCACTGTGACAACTACTATGACTACTACTACTTCTACTCCTACTACTACTACTACTACTACTATCACTGCTCTATAACAATAATTACTACTGCTGTTGCTACTACTACTACTACTACTATTATTATTTCAGCTATAACTACTTTTACTACTACTACGACTACTACTATTCGTACTGGTACTACTGCTACTGCTGCTATTATTACTGGTATTGCTCCTTCTATTATGACTACAACTACTACAACAACAACTACTACTCCAACTGCTACTACCGAAACTAGTACTCCTGCTACTACCTCTACTGTAACTACCACTACCACTACAACTTCTACTACTGCTACTGCTTATACTACTTCTTCCCCTACATCTACTACTACTGGTCCTGCTACGACTACTACTACTCCTAAAGCTTTTGCTGCGACCACTACTACCACTACTTCCACTACTCGAGCTATTACTACTACAACTACTACTCCTACTACTATTACTATTGCTACTGCTTCTACTACTCCTATTACTACTACCATTACTACAGCTGCTGCTGCTACTCCTACTATAACTACTACAATTGCGGCTACTATTGTAGCAATTACAACAACTTCTTATGCTACTACTGCTACTACTTCTACTACTAGGACGGCTACTATGGCAGCTACTACTTCTACTACTACTATTACAACAACTACTATTGCTACTACTACTACTTCTGCAACTACTACTACTACTACTACTACTACTACTTCTACAAAAACTACTGCTAGAGCTACTACTATAGCTATCACTACTTCTGCTACGGATGTTGTTGCTTCTATTACTGCGACTATTACAACTACTACAACTACCGCTACTTCTGCTACGACTACTACACCTAATACTACTTCTCCTATTACTACTGCTGGCACTACTATGTCTACTACGACAGCTACTACCACTACTATTATAGCTGTTTCTACGACTACTACCGCTACTGCTACAACTACTACCTCACCAACTACTACTTCTACTAGTACACTAATACTACTACTACTGCTACAACTACACTAATACTACAACTACTACTACTAGTGTAACAATTGCAACTACTACTGCTACTACTGCTGCTTCTGCCACTACTATTGCTACTGCTACTACTACTATTGCAGCTAGTACTACTAATACTACAGCTACTCTACTGCAGCTAGTACTACTGCTACTAGCTGGACTACTACTAATATTATTACTATTATTACTACTACTTCTACTATTACTGCCACTATGACTACTACTGCCACCAATACTAGGCCTACAACTATTGCTTCAACTGCTTCTACTATTACTATTACTACTACTACGACTACTACTTCTGCTACTACACCTACTACTACTACTACTGCAATGACAGCTACCGCTACTAATGCTATTACTCGCACAACTACGACTGTAGCTATTATTACTTCTACCAATACTATAGCTGCTACTACTTTTTGTACTACTACTAATGCTACTACTGCTACTACTGCTACTACAACTACTTCTAATACTACTACTCCTACTATTACTACTACTACAACAACAACTACAGTTGTAGTTGCTGCTACATCTACTACTGCTGCTGCTTCTAATACTGCTATAGCTTGTACTACTACTCATATTTCTACTACTATTACTACTACTACTACTATTACTACTACTACTTTTGCTACTACTACTACTACAACTACTGCTAATACTACTACTCCTACTACTCTTACTACTATTGCTTCTGCAACTAGAACTACTACTAATGCCACTGCTACATCTTCTATTATGACAACTACTGCTACTACCACTGCTACCAGAATGACTGTGACTTCATCTACTACTATGACTGCTACAACAACTACAACTACCTTAACTACTAAAAGTACAACTACTACTCCAACTATTGCTGCTACTACAATTGCTCCTACTGTTGCTACTACTACAACAACTAGTAAAACTACTTCTACTACTATGATAACTAATATTGGAAATGCTACTGCAGCTACTGCTGTCACTGCGACTACTACTACTATTACTACTAGAACTACTACAACTACTACTACCACAAATACTACTGCTGCGTTTGCTACGGCAGCTACTACCACTACTGTTGTTGCTGCTACTACTACTACTATTACTAGTACCACTTCTACTACTACTACTAGTACAATGACTACTACTATTGCTATTACTACTACTACTACTACAACAACAACAACTACAACTACAACAACAACAACTACTACTACCTCTATTAGTACTGCTATGACTATTACTACTACTACCCCTACTACTCCAACTACTACTTCTGCTACAGCTACTACTACTACAACTACTGCTGCTACTGTTGCTACTTCTACTACTACTACGACTACTACTACTATTACAATAACTACTGTTACTGGTACTACTACTACTACCACTACTACAACTGCTACTACAACAAGTACTACAACTGCTACTACTGCTGCTGCCGTGACAACTACTGCTCCTACTACTAATACTACGGCTTCTACTACAATGACTACTACTTCTACTATTTGTACTTCTGCTACTACTACTAGTACTACTACAACTCCTGCTACAACTGCTACTACTATTATTTTTTCTAATGCTACTCGTCCTCCTACTGCTGCAAGTACTATTTTTTCAACTACTACTTCAAATCATACTCCTACTACTACTGCTAGAAATACTGCACCAACAATTGTTACTTCTAATATTGCTCCTACTACCACTATATGTGCTACCATTACTACTACTACTTCTGCTACAACAACAACAACAACTACTACTATTACTACAACCTCCACTATTACTACTAATACTCCTATTACTATTGCTACAAGAACTACTAATGCTACAATTGCTACTGTTGCTACTGCTGCTACTACTACAATAATTACTACACGTTCTCCTACTACAACTACTCCTCCTACTATTACTTCTAATACAACATCTCTGACTACTACTACTACTACTTTCGCAGCTACAACTACAGCTCGTACTACTGCTACTGCTACTATTGCCAATACTACTACAACAACTATTACTATTGCTACTACTGCTGCTACATCTAGTTCTACTAGTACTACAACTACTTCTACTACTACAACAACTACCACTGCTACTTCTTCTACCTCTACTACTACTACTACTATTGCTACTACTGCCACTACTACTGCACCTGCTACTACCGCTACCACTACTACAACTACTACTACTACCACCACTACTGCTGCAGCTGCTTCTACCACTACTACCACTATTGCTACAACTGCTACCTCACCAACTACTACTTCTACTACTACAACTACTACTTCAACTACTACCATAATACTACTACTGCAACTGTTACGACAACTACTATTGCTACTACCACTACTTTTGCAACAACAACAATAACAACAACTACTACTACTACTATTACTACTACTTCTCCATCAAAAGCTACTGTTAGAGCTACTGCTACAGCTATTACTACTTCTGCTGCGATTGTTGTTGCTTCTACTATTACTACTATTGCAACTACTACAACTACTGCTACTTTTGCTATGACTGATATAGGTAAAACTACTTCTATTACTACTACAGGCACTACTATTGCTACTACGGCAGCTACTACAACTAATACTACTACTACCTCTCCAGCTACTACTTCTACTACTACACTAATACTACTACTACTACAACTACACTAATAACAATACTACAACTACTACTACTGTAACAATTGTCGCTACTATTGCTACTATTACTGCTTTTACCACAACTATTGCACTGCTACTACTACTATTGCAGCTAGTACTATTAATACTACTGCTACTCTACTGCTACTAGTACTACTGCTACTAATAGGACTGCTACTAATATCATTACTATTATTACTACTACTTCTACTACTACTACCACCACTACTACTACTACTTCTGCTATGACAACAACGACTACTACTACAGCCATTACGGCTACTACTGCCACCAATACTAGGCCTATAACTATAGCTACTACTACTTCTACTATTACTAATACTACTACTTCTACTATTACTAATACTACTACTACTGTGACTATCGCTACTGCTACTGCTACTATTACTCCTACAACTACGACTGCAGCTATTATTTCTTCTCCTACTAATGCTATAGATGCTACGACTTCTGGTACTACTACTAATGCTAATACTGCTACTGCAACTATAACTACTACTCCTACTATTACTACTACTACAATAATAACTACAGTTGTTGTTGTTGCTACATCTACTACTACTACTTCTTCTACTGCTTCTTGTACTAGTACTCCTCTTACTACTACTACTACTACTACTACTTTTGCAACTACTACTTTTGCTACTACTACTACTACAACCACTGCTAATACTACTACTCCTACTACTACTACTACTACTCTTACTACTATTGCATCTGCTACTAGAACTACTACTAATGCCATTGCTACATCTTCTTCTACTACTACTACAGCTACTTCCACTGCTACCAGCATGACTGTGACTACATCTACTACTATGACTGCTACAACAACTACTACTACTACACTAACTACTAAAACTACTATTACTACTACAACTATTGCTACTACTACTGCAATTGCTCCTATTGCTGCTATTGCTACTGCAACTATTAAAACAACAACTACTACTATGATAACTAATCTTGGAAATGCTACTGCAGCTACTACTATCACTGCGACTAATACTAGTATTACTACTACAACTACTAGAACTGCTGCGGTTGCTGCAGCAGCTATTACCACTACTGCTACTGCTACTACTACAACTACTATTACTACTACCACTTTTACCCATACTACTGTTGTTGTTACTACTACTACTACTATAATTAGTACAACAACTACTATTATTGCTATTACTACTACTACCACTACTACAACAATAACAACAACTAGTACTACTACCACTACTAACACTACCATGACTATTACTGCTACTACCCGTACTACTCCTACTACTACTTCTGCTGCTGCTGCTACTACTACAACTGCTGTTGCTGATGCTGCTACTTCTACTACTACTACGACTACTACTACTACTGCAATAACTACTGTTACTGATACTACTACTACCACCACTACTACAACTGCTACTACAATAAGTACTACTGCTACTGCTGCTACTGCCGCCGCGACAACTACTTCTCCTACTAATACTATTGCTTCTACTACAATGATTGCTACTTCAACTATTTGTACTTTTGCTACTGCTTCTAGTACCCCTACAACTACTACTGTTTCTACCACTACTACCACTACTGCTACAACAACTACCTCACCAACTACTACTACTACTACAACTACTATTTCTACTACTACACTAATACTACTACTACTGCTACAACTACACTACTACTACAACTACTAATGTAATAATTACGGCTACTACTGCTGCTTCTACCACTACTATTGCTACTACTACCACTACTGCTACTGCTAGTACTACTGCTACTATTTCGAGTACTACGACTATTATTACTATTTTTACTACAACTTCTACTACTACAACTACTGTTGCAACTTCTGATACGACAATAATGACTGCTACGACGGCCACACCGGCTACTACAGCTACCAATACTAGGCCTGAAACTTTTACTAGTACTACTACTATGACAACTACTTTTGCTACTACTACTACTACAACTTCTCCTACTGCTGCTGCTACTTCTACTACTACTATGACTATTACTACTACTGCAATAGCTACTGTCACTGGTACATCTACTACTACCACTACTATAACTGCTACTACAACAAGTACTACTACTGCTACTACTGCTACTGCCGCGACAACTATTTCTCCTACTACTAATACTATTGCTTCTACTACAACGACTACTACTTCTACTATTTGTACTTCTGCTACTATTACTAGTACTACTACAACTCTTACTACAACTGCTACTTCTATTATTTTTTCTAATGCTACTCGTCCTCCTACTGCTGTAAGTACTTGTTTTCGACTACTACTACAAATTCTACTCCTACTACTTCTTTTAGAAATACTGCACCCACAACTGTTATTTCTACTATTGCTCCTACGACCACTATATGTGCTACCATTACTACTACTACTTCTGCTACAACAACTACTACTCCTACTACTACTACTACAACCTCCGCTGCTACTACTAATACTCCTATTACTATTGCTACAACAACTACTATTGCTACTACTGCTACTGTTGCTACTGCTGCTGCTACTACTAATACGACTATTACTACCACTACTACTACTTCTACGGCTACTACACGTTCTCCTACTACTACTACTCCTCCTATCACTACTATTACTACTAATACAACATCGCCGACTACTACTACTACTACTTTCGCAGGTACAACTACAACTTGTACTACTGCTATTGCTACTACAGCCAATACTACAACAACTACTACTACTATTTCTACTACTGCTGCTACATCTAGTTCTACTAGTACTAAAACTACTTCTACTACTACAACAACAACAACAACTACTTCTTCTATGTCTCCTACTACTACTACTATTGCTACTACTACCAATACTACTGTACCTGCTACTACGGCTACCACTACTACAACTAATACTACTACAACCACTACTGTTGCTACTGCTTCTACCACTGCTACCACTGCTGCTACCACTACTACCTCACCAACTACTACTTCTACTACTATAACTACCACTTCAACTACTACCCTAATACTACTACTACAACTTTTACAACAACTACTATTGGTACTACCACTACCTCTACAACTACTACTACTACTACTACTTCTCCAACAAAAGCTACCGCTAGAGCTACTCCTACAGTTATTACTACTTCTACTGCGATTGTTGCTGCTTCTAATACTACTACTATTGCAACTACTACAACTATTGCTACTTTTGTTATGACTGCTATAGCTAAAACTACTTCTATTATAACTACTGCCACTACTACTGCTACTACGGTAGCTACTACTACTAATACTACTACTACCTCTACTACTGTAGCTACTTCTATGACTACTACCGCGACTGCTACAACTAGTACCTCACCAACTACTACTTCTACTACTACAGCTACTACTTCTACTACTACACTAATACTACTACTACTACAACTACACTAATACTACTACTACTACTACTACAATTGTAACAATTGCTGCTACTATTGCTACTACTGCTGCTTCTGCTACTTCTACTGCACTGCTACTACTACTTTTGCAGCTAGTACTACTAATACTGCTGCTACTCTACTACTGCTAATACTGCTACTAATAGGACTGCTACTAATATCATTACTATTATTTCTAATACTTCTACTACTACTACCACTACTACTACTACTTCTACTACGCCAACAATGACTACTACTACAACCATTACGGTTACTACTACTGCTGCTACTACATGTTCTACTACTACTACTACTCCGATCACTACTATTACTACTAATACAACATCACCGACTATTACTACTAGTACTACTACACTACTACTACTACTACCGCAACTACAAGTACTGCTTGTACTACCGCTACTGCTACTACTTCCAATACTACAACAACTACTACTACTATTGCTACTATTACCACTACAACTGTACCTGCTACTACCGCTACCACTACTACAACTAATACTACTACTGCCCCTACAACTACTACTGCTTCTACCACTACTACCACTACTGCTACAACTACTACCTCACCAACTACTACTACTACTACTATGGCTACTACCTCTACTACTACACTAATACTACTACTACTGTTACTACTGCTGCTTATGCCACTACTATTGCTACTGCTACTACTATTATTGCAGCTACTTCTACTAATACTGCTGCTACTACTACTGCTGCTAGTACTACTACTACTACTAGGACTGCTACTGCTATTATTACTAATATTACTACTATTTCTACTACTACCACTACTACTACTACTACTTCTTCTTCTACTACGACAATAATGACTAATATTACTGCAACTATGGCTACTACTGCTATCAATACTAGGCCTGCAACTACTGCTACTACCACTTCTACTATTACTAGTAGTACTCCTACGACAACAACTTCTTCTACTACAGCTACTACTACTACTATAACTACAGCTACTGCTACTACTGCTATTGCATGTACAACTATGACTGTAGCTATTACTACTTCTCCTACTAATCCTATAGCTGCTACTACTTCTGGTGCTACTACTAACGCTACTACTCCTACTACTACTATGACTACTTCAACAACTACTGCTAATACTGCAACAATACCTACTTCTACTACTACTACTTCAACTATTACTACTACTACTAGAACAACTCAGCACTTGGTGTTGATACAGCTACTACTATTGCTGCTTCCACTACTACTACAACTTGTACTACTACTCCTACTACTACTACTACTACTACTATTGCAACTACTACTTTTGCTACTACTACTACTACAACTACTGCTTATCCTACTCCTCCTATTACTACTACTCTTACTACTACTACTTCTACTACTAGATCTACTACTAATGCCACCGCTACATCTTCCACTACTTCAACTACTGCAACTACCACTGCTACCACCACAATTGTGACTATATCTACTACTAGGACTGCAACAATAACTACTACTACTACTACCCTAACTACTAAAACTATTGCTACTACTACTATTATTGCTCCTATTATTCCTATTGCTACTACCACTAGTAAAACTACTACTACTACTACCATAACTATTATTTGAAATGCTACTGCAGCTACTGCTATCACTGCTACTACTACAACTATTACTACTACAACTACAAGTACTACAGCTACCACTACTACTGCTGTTGTTGCTGTAGTAGCAGCTACTACCACTACTGCTACTACTACTACTATAGCTACTACTACTACTACTACT
>RXID01016478.1:55388-80508 GCA_005019695.1 Trichopus zeylanicus subsp. travancoricus
AGTAGTAGTAGGAGTAGTAGTACAAGTTGTAGTAGTAGTGGAAGCAGCAATAGTAGTAGCTGTATCAACACCAAGTGCTGAGTTGTTCTAGTAGTAGTAGTAATAGTTGAAGTAGTAGTAGTAGAAGTAGGTATTGTTGCAGTATTAGCAGTAGTTGTTGAAGTAGTCATAGTAGTAGTAGGAGTAGTAGCGTTAGTAGTAGCACCAGAAGTAGTAGCAGCTATAGGATTAGTAGGAGAAGTAGTAATAGCTACAGTCATAGTTGTACATGCAATAGCAGTAGTAGCAGTAGCTGTAGTTATAGTAGTAGTAGTAGCTGTAGTAGAAGAAGTTGTTGTCGTAGGAGTACTACTAGTAATAGTAGAAGTGGTAGTAGCAGTAGTTGCAGGCCTAGTATTGATAGCAGTAGTAGCCATAGTTGCAGTAATATTAGTCATTATTGTCGTAGTAGAAGAAGAAGTAGTAGTAGTAGTAGTGGTAGTAGTAGAAATAGTAGTAATATTAGTAATAATAGCAGTAGCAGTCCTAGTAGTAGTAGTAGTACTAGCAGCAGTAGTAGTAGCAGCAGTATTAGTAGAAGTAGCTGCAATAATAGTAGTAGCAGTAGCAATAGTAGTGGCATAAGCAGCAGTAGTAACAGTAGTAGTAGTATTAGTGTAGTAGTAGAGGTAGTAGCCATAGTAGTAGTAGTAGTAGTTGGTGAGGTAGTAGTTGTAGCAGTAGTGGTAGTAGTGGTAGAAGCAGTAGTAGTTGTAGGGGCAGTAGTAGTATTAGTTGTAGTAGTGGTAGCGGTAGTAGCAGGTACAGTTGTAGTGGTAATAGTAGCAATAGTAGTAGTAGTTGTTGTAGTATTGGAAGTAGTAGCAGTAGCGGTAGTACAAGCAGTACTTGTAGTTGCGGTAGTAGTAGTAGTAGTGTAGTAGTACTAGTAGTAATAGTCGGTGATGTTGTATTAGTAGTAATAGTAGTGATCGGAGTAGTAGTAGTAGTAGAACATGTAGTAGCAGCAGTAGTAGTAACCGTAATGGTTGTAGTAGTAGTCATTGTTGGCGTAGTAGAAGTAGTAGTAGTAGTGGTAGTAGTAGTAGAAGTATTAGAAATAATAGTAATGATATTAGTAGCAGTCCTATTAGTAGCAGTATTAGCAGTAGTAGAGTAGCAGCAGTATTAGTAGTACTAGCTGCAAAAGTAGTAGTAGCAGTGCAGTAGAAGTAGCAGAAGCAGCAGTAGTAGCAATAGTAGCAGCAATTGTTACAATTGTAGTAGTAGTAGTAGTAGTATTAGTGTAGTTGTAGTAGTAGTAGTATTAGTGTAGTAGTAGAAGTAGTAGCTGTAGTAGTAGAAGTAGTAGTTGGTGAGGTACTAGTTGTAGCAGTCGCGGTAGTAGTCATAGAAGTAGCTACAGTAGTAGAGGTAGTAGTAGTATTAGTAGTAGTAGCTACCGTAGTAGCAGTAGTAGTGGCAGTAGTTATAATAGAAGTAGTTTTAGCTATAGCAGTCATAACAAAAGTAGCAATAGTTGTAGTAGTTGCAATAGTAGTAGTATTAGAAGCAGCAACAATCGCAGTAGAAGTAGTAATAACTGTAGGAGTAGCTCTAGCGGTAGCTTTTGTTGGAGAAGTAGTAGTAGTAGTAGTAGTTGTAGAGGTAGTGGTAGTACCAATAGTAGTTGTTGTAAAAGTTGTAGTAGTAGTATTAGGGTAGTAGTTGAAGTGGTAGTTATAGTAGTAGAAGTAGTAGTTGGTGAGGTAGTAGTGGTAGCAGCAGTGGTAGCAGTGGTAGAAGCAGTAGCAACAGTAGTGGTTGTAGTAGTATTAGTTGTAGTAGTGGTAGCCGTAGTAGCAGGTACAGTAGTATTGGTAGTAGTAGCAATAGTAGTAGTAGTAGGAGACATAGAAGAAGTAGTTGTTGTTGTTGTTGTAGTAGTAGAAGTAGTTTTAGTACTAGTAGAACTAGATGTAGCAGCAGTAGTAGAAATAGTAGTAGTAGTTGTTGTAGTATTGGCTGTAGTAGCAATAGCAGTAGTACAAGTTGTAGTTGTACCTGCGAAAGTAGTAGTAGTAGTAGTCGGCGATGTTGTATTAGTAGTAATAGTAGTGATAGGAGGAGTAGTAGTAGTAGGAGAACGTGTAGTAGCCGTAGAAGTAGTAGTAGTGGTAGTAATAGTCGTATTAGTAGTAGCAGCAGCAGTAGCAACAGTAGCAGTAGTAGCAATAGTAGTTGTTGTAGCAATAGTAATAGGAGTATTAGTAGTAGCAGCGGAGGTTGTAGTAGTAGTAGTAGGAGTAGTAGTTGTTGTAGCAGAAGTAGTAGTAGTAATGGTAGCACATATAGTGGTCGTAGGAGCAATAGTAGAAATAACAGTTGTGGGTGCAGTATTTCTAAAAGAAGTAGTAGGAGTAGAATTTGTAGTAGTAGTCGAAAACAAGTACTTACAGCAGTAGGAGGACGAGTAGCATTAGAAAAAATAATAGAAGTAGCAGTTGTAGTAAGAGTTGTAGTAGTACTAGTAATAGTAGCAGAAGTACAAATAGTAGAAGTAGTAGTCGTTGTAGTAGAAGCAATAGTATTAGTAGTAGGAGAAATAGTTGTCGCGGCAGTAGCAGTAGTAGCAGTAGTAGTACTTGTTGTAGTAGCAGTTATAGTAGTGGTAGTAGTAGATGTACCAGTGACAGTAGCTATTGCAGTAGTAGTAATAGTCATAGTAGTAGTAGAAGTAGCAGCAGCAGTAGGAGAAGTTGTAGTAGTAGTAGTAGCAAAAGTAGTTGTCATAGTAGTAGTACTAGTAAAAGTTTCAGGCCTAGTATTGGTAGCTGTAGTAGCCGGTGTGGCCGTCGTAGCAGTCATTATTGTCGTATCAGAAGTTGCAACAGTAGTTGTAGTAGTAGAAGTTGTAGTAAAAATAGTAATAATAGTCGTAGTACTCGAAATAGTAGCAGTAGTACTAGCAGTAGCAGTAGTGGTAGTAGTAGCAATAGTAGTGGTAGAAGCAGCAGTAGTAGCCGTAATTATTACATTAGTAGTTGTAGTAGTAGTGTAGTTGTAGCAGTAGTAGTAGTATTAGTGTAGTAGTAGAAATAGTAGTTGTAGTAGTAGTAGTAGTTGGTGAGGTAGTTGTTGTAGCAGTAGTGGTAGTAGTGGTAGAAACAGTAGTAGTTGTAGGGGTACTAGAAGCAGTAGCAAAAGTACAAATAGTTGAAGTAGCAATCATTGTAGTAGAAGCAATAGTATTAGTAGGAGAAGTAGTTGTCGCGGCGGCAGTAGCAGCAGTAGCAGTAGTACTTATTGTAGTAGCAGTTGTAGTAGTGGTGGTAGTAGTAGTATCAGTAACAGTAGTTATTGCAGTAGTAGTAGTAGTCGTAGTAGTAGTAGAAGTAGCAGCATCAGCAACAGCAGTTGTAGTAGTAGCAGCAGCAGCAGAAGTAGTAGTAGGAGTAGTACGGGTAGTAGCAGTAATAGTCATGGTAGTGTTAGTAGTGGTAGTAGTACTAGTTGTTGTTATTGTTGTAGTAGTGGTAGTAGTAGTAATAGCAATAATAGTAGTTGTTGTACTAATTATAGTAGTAGTAGTAGTAACAACAACAGTAGTATGGGTAAAAGTGGTAGTAGTAATAGTAGTTGTAGTAGTAGCAGTAGCAGTAGTGGTAATAGCTGCTGCAGCAACCGCAGCAGTTCTAGTAGTTGTAGTAGTAATACTAGTATTAGTCGCAGTGATAGTAGTAGCTGCAGTAGCATTTCCAAGATTAGTTATCATAGTAGTAGTTGTTGTTTTAATAGTTGCAGTAGCAATAGCAGCAATAGGAGCAATTGCAGTAGTAGTAGCAATAGTTGTAGTAGTAATAGTAGTTTTAGTAGTTAGTGTAGTAGTAGTAGTTGTTGTAGCAGTCATAGTAGTAGATGTAGTCACAGTCATGCTGGTAGCAGTGGAAGTAGCTGTAGTAGTAGTAGAAGAAGATGTAGCAATGGCATTAGTAGTAGTTCTAGTAGCAGATGCAATAGTAGTAAGAGTAGTAGTAGTAGTAGTAGGAGTAGTAGTATTAGCAGTGGTTGTAGTAGTAGTAGTAGCAAAAGTAGTAGTTGCAAAAGTAGTAGTAGTAGTAGTAGTAGTAAGAGGAGTACTAGTACAAGAAGCAGTAGAAGAAGTAGTAGTAGTAGATGTAGCAACAACAACAACTGTAGTTATTATTGTAGTAGTAGTAATAGTAGGAGTAGTAGTTATAGTTGCAGTAGCAGTATTAGCATTAGTAGTAGTACCAGAAGTCGTAGCATCTATAGCATTAGTAGGAGAAGAAATAATAGCTGCAGTCGTAGTTGTAGGAGTAATAGTAGCAGTAGCAGTAGCGATAGTCACAGTAGTAGTAGTATTAGTAATAGTAGAAGTAGTAGTATTAGTAATAGTAGAAGTAGTAGTAGCTATAGTTATAGGCCTAGTATTGGTGGCAGTAGTAGCCGTAATGGCTGTAGTAGTAGTCGTTGTTGTCATAGCAGAAGTAGTAGTAGTAGTGGTGGTAGTAGTAGTAGAAGTAGTAGTAATAATAGTAATGATATTAGTAGCAGTCCTATTAGTAGCAGTAGTACTAGTAGCAGTAGAGTAGCAGTAGTATTAATAGTACTAGCTGCAATAGTAGTAGTAGCAGTGCAATAGTTGTGGTAAAAGCAGTAATAGTAGCAATAGTAGCGACAATTGTTACAGTAGTAGTAGTTGTAGTATTGTTATTAGTGTAGTTGTAGTAGTAGTAGTATTAGTGTAGTAGTAGAAGTAGTAGCTGGAGAGGTAGTAGTAGTATTAGTTGTAGTAGCTGCCGTAGTAGCAATAGTAGTGCCTGTAGTAGTAATAGAAGTAGTTTTACCTATATCAGTCATAGCAAAAGTAGCAGTAGTTGTAGTAGTTGCAATAGTAGTAATAGTAGAAGCAACAACAATCGCAGCAGAAGTAGTAATAGCTGTAGCAGTAGCTCTAACAGTAGCTTTTGATGGAGAAGTAGTAGTAATAGTAGTAGTAGTAGTTGTTGTTATTGTTGTTGTTGCAAAAGTAGTGGTAGTAGCAATAGTAGTTGTCGTAACAGTTGCAGTAGTAGTATTATGGTAGTAGTTGAAGTAGTAGTTGTAGTAGTAGAAGTAGTAGTTGGTGAGGTAGCAGTTGTAGCAATAGTGGTAGTAGTGGTAGAAGCAGCTGCAGCAGTAGTGGTGGTAGTAGTAGTAGTTGTAGTAGTGGTAGCGGTAGTAGCAGGTGCAGTAGTAGTGGCAGTAGTAGCAATAGTAGTAGTAGTAGTAGAGGTAGAAGAAGTAGCAGTGGTAGTTGTTGTAGTAGTAGAAGTAGTTGTAGTACTAGTAGAACTAGATGTAGCAGCAGTAGTAGCAATAGTAATAGTTGTTGTAGTAGTATTGGCAATAGTAGCAGTAGCAGTAGTACGAGCTGTAGTTGTAGCTGCGAAAGTAGTAGTAGTAGTAGTCAGAGATGTTGTATTAGAAGTAATAGTAGGAGGAGTAGTTGTAGTAGGAGAACGTGTAGTAATTATTGTAGTAGTAGCAGCAGTAGCAACAGTAGCAATTGTAGCATTAGTAGTTCTTGTAGCAATAGTAATAGGAGTATTAGTAGTAATAGTGGAGGTTGTAGTAATAGTAGTAGTTGTTGTTGTTGTTGTAGCAGAAGTAGTAGTAGTAATGGTAGCACATATAGTGGTAGTAGGAGCAATATTAGAAGTAACAATTGTTGGTGCAGTATTTCTAGCAGTAGTAGTAGGAGTATGATTTGAAGTAGTAGTTGAAAAAATAGTACTTGCAGCAGTAGGAGGACGAGTAGCATTAGAAAAAATAATAGTAGTAGCAGTTGTAGCAGGAGTTGTAGTAGTACTAGTAGTAGTAGCAGAAGTACAAATAGTAGAAGTAGTAGTCATTGTAGTAGAAGCCGTAGTATTAGTAGTAGGAGCAGTAGTTGTCACGGCAGCAGCAGTAGTAGCAGTTGTAGTACTTGTTGTAGTAGCAGTTGTAGTAGTGGTAGTAGTAGTAGTACCAGTAACAGTAGTTATTGTAATAGTAGTAGTAGTCGTAGTAGTAGTAGAAGTAGCAACAGTAGCAGCAGTAGTTGTAGTAGTAGTAGCTGT
Organism: Trichopus zeylanicus subsp. travancoricus; assembly: GCA_005019695.1. Classification (NCBI taxonomy): domain Eukaryota; kingdom Viridiplantae; phylum Streptophyta; class Magnoliopsida; order Dioscoreales; family Dioscoreaceae; genus Trichopus; species Trichopus zeylanicus. Next base: position 61,493 of record RXID01016478.1, read on the forward strand.
AGCAGAAGTAGTAGTTGGAGTAGTAGGGGTAGTAGTAGTAATAGTCATAGCAGTACTAATAGAGGTAGTAGTAGTTGTTGTTGTTGTAGTTGTAGTTGTTGTTGTTGTAGTAGTAGTAGTAGTAATAGCAATAGTAGTAGTCATTGTACTAGTAGTAGTAGTAGAAGTGGTACTAGTAATAGTAGTAGTAGTAGCAGCAACAACAGTAGTGGTAGTAGCTGCCGTAGCAAACGCAGCAGTAGTATTTGTGGTAGTAGTAGTTGTAGTAGTTCTAGTAGTAATAGTAGTAGTAGTCGCAGTGACAGCAGTAGCTGCAGTAGCATTTCCAATATTAGTTATCATAGTAGTAGAAGTAGTTTTACTAGTTGTTGTAGTAGTAGCAACAGTAGGAGCAATTGTAGTAGCAGCAATAGTTGGAGTAGTAGTTGTACTTTTAGTAGTTAAGGTAGTTGTAGTTGTTGTAGCAGTCATAGTAGTAGATGAAGTCACAGTCATTCTGGTAGCAGTGGTAGTAGCAGTAGTTGTCATAATAGAAGATGTAGCAGTGGCATTAGTAGTAGTTCTAGTTGCAGAAGCAATAGTAGTAAGAGTAGTAGGAGTAGTAGTATTAGCAGTAGTTGTAGTAGTAGTAGTAGCAAAAGTAGTAGTAGTAATAGTAGTAGTAGTAGTAATAGTAGTAGAAATATGAGTAGTAGTACAAGCTATAGCAGTATTAGAAGCAGCAGCAGTAGTAGATGTAGCAGCAACTACAACTGTAGTTGTTGTTGTAGTAGTAGTAATAGTAGGAGTAGTAGTATTAGAAGTAGTTGTAGTAGCAGTAGTAGCAGTAGTAGCATTAGTAGTAGTACAAAAAGTAGTAGCAGCTATAGTATTGGTAGAAGTAATAATAGCTACAGTCGTAGTTGTGCGAGTAATAGCATTAGTAGCGGTAGCTGTCATTGCAGTAGTAGTAGTAGTAGGTGTAGTAGCAGAAGTAGTAGTCGTAGTAGTAGTAATAGTAATAGTAGAAGCAGTTGAAGCAATAGTTGTAGGCCTAGTATTGGTGGCAGTAGTAGTCATAGTGGCAGTAATAGTAGAAGTAGTAGTAATAATAGTAATAATATTAGTAGTAGTCCAGCTAGTAGCAGTAGTACTAGCTGCAGTAGAGTAGCTGTAGTATTAGTAGTACTAGCTGCAATAGTAGTAGTAGCAGTAGCAATAGTAGTGGCAGAAGCAGCAGTAGTAGCAGTAGTAGTTGCAATTGTTACACTAGTAGTAGTAGTTGTAGTATTAGTGTAGTTGTAGCAGTAGTAGTAGTATTAGTGTACTAGTAGAAGTAGTAGTTGGTGAGGTAGTAGTTGTAGCAGTAGCGGTAGTAGTCGTAGAAACAGCTATAATAGTAGTGGTAGTAGCTGTCGTAGTAGACATAGTAGTGCCAGCAGTAGTAATAGGAGAAGTAGTATTAGGTGTAGTAGTCGTAGCAGAAGTAGCGGTAGTTGTAGTAGTTGTAATAGTCGCAGTAATAGAAGCAACAACATCCGTAGCAGAAGTAGTGATAGCTATAGTAGTAGCTCTAGCAGTAGTTTTTGTAGAAGTAGTAGTAGTAGTAGTAGTAGTAGTAGTTGCAGAAGTAGTAGTAGTAGCAATAGTAGTTGTTGTAATAGTAGTAGTAGAAGTAGTAGCTGCCATAGTAGCCGTCCTAGTAGTAGAAGTAGTAGCAGTAGTAGCATAAGAAGTTGTTGTAATTGCTACAATAGTAGCCGCAATTGTAGTAGTTATAGTAGGAGTAGCAGCAGCAGCTGTAGTAATGGTAGTAGTAATAGGAGTAGTAGAAGCAGTAGCAATAGTAATAGTAGTAGGAGTAGTAGTTGTAGTAGTAATAGCTCGAGTAGTGGAAGTAGTGGTAGTAGTGGTCGCAGCAAAAGCTTTAGGAGTAGTAGTAGTCGTAGCAGGACCAGTAGTAGTAGATGTAGGGGAAGAAGTAGTATAAGCAGTAGCAGTAGTAGAAGTTGTAGTGGTAGTGGTAGTTACAGTAGAGGTAGTAGCAGGAGTACTAGTTTCGGTAGTAGCAGTTGGAGTAGTAGTTGTTGTTGTAGTAGTTGTAGTCATAATAGAAGGAGCAATACCAGTAATAATAGCAGCAGTAGCAGTAGTACCAGTACGAATAGTAGTAGTCGTAGTAGTAGTAAAAGTAGTTATAGCTGAAATAATAATAGTAGTAGTAGTAGTAGTAGCAACAGCAGTAGTAATTATTGTTATAGAGCAGTGATAGTAGTAGTAGTAGTAGTAGTAGGAGTAGAAGTAGTAGTAGTCATAGTAGTTGTCACAGTGGTAGTTGTAGAAGCAAGTGTATTAGTAGTAGTAGTAGCCATTGTAGCAGTTGTTGTAGTAGTAGCAATAGTAGCAACAACAAGTGCCATCATAGTAGTATTTTTAATAGTTGTGGTAGTTATGGTAGTTGTAGTAGCTGTTATAGCTGTAGTAGTAGTAGTAGTAGCTATCGTAGCAGTTAGTAGTAGTGGTTGTAGGAGAAGTCGTAGTAGTCGTAGTAGCAGTAATAGTAGCATTGGTAGTTGTAGAATTGGAAGTAGAAGTAGTAGCAATAGTATTAGTGGTTGCAATAGTATTGTAGTAGCAGTAGTAGCTATTGTAGCCGTGGCAGCAGCAACATCAGAAGTAGTAGTAGTAGGAGTATGGGTAGCAGTAGCAGTAACAACAACCATATTATCCATAGTGCTAGTAGTAGTTGTTGTATTAGTCACATTAGTAGTAGCAGTTGGAGCAGTTGTTACACTTGTAGTAGTGGGAGTTGTAGTACTAGTAGTAGTAATAGTAGGAGCAGTAATAGTTGCAATAGGAGTTGTAGGAGTAGTAGCAGTAGTAGGAGTATCAGTAGTCACAGTAGTGGTAGGAGTATCAGTAGAAGTAGTAGTGGTTGTAATTGTAGTTGTAGTAGGAGTAGTAGTAGCAACAACAGGAGTAGTAGTAGTAGTAGTAGTAGTAGTAGTAGCAACAACAGTAGGAGTAGAAGTTGCAGTTGCAGTAGTAGCAGTAGTTGGGGCTGTATTTGTTGTAGTAGTAGGAGTAGAAGTAATAGCAATAGTAGTGGGATGAGTAGTAGTAGTAGTAGGAGCTGTAGCAGTTGAAGTTGCAGCAGTAGAAGTAGTAGTAGTTGTTGTAGTAGTAGGAGTATTATTAGTAAAAATAATAATAGTATTAGTAGTGAACGAGCAGTAGTAGTCGTATTAGTTGTAGAAGCAATGGTGGTAGTAGTAGTAGTAGGAGTTGTAGGAGAAGTAGTAGTAGTGATTGTAGTGGGAGCAGTAGTAGTAGTAGAGGAGTAGCGGCAGTAGTATTAGCAGTTGTAGCTATAGTAGTAGTTGTAGTGGCAGTAGACGCAGTAGTAGTAGTTGCCGTAGTAGTTGTTGGAGTAGTAGTAGTAGTAGTAGTAGTCATAGGAGTTGCTTTAGTAGCAGTTGTCGTAGTAGTAGGTCATGTACTAGTAATAGTAGCAGTTGCTGCAATAGCATAAGTAGTGGAAGTTGTAGTAGTAGAAGCAACAGTAGAAGTTGTGGCATTATTAGCAGTAGTTTCAATAATAGTAGTAGTAGTAGTAGTAGTATTTTTAGTAGTTGGGGTAGTAGAAGTTATTGTTGTAGCAGAAGTAGTAGTAGTAGGAGCAATCGTAGTACTAGCATTAGTAGTAGTTGGAGAAGCAGTAGTAGCAACAGCAGCAGTAGTAGCATTAGTTGTAGGCGTAATAGCAGCAGGAGTAGTACAAATAGTAGTAGTAGCACTAGTAATAGTGCTAGGTGAAGTAGTAGTAGTAGCAAAAGCTGTAGAAGCATTACTAGTAGTAGCAGTAGCAATAGAAGTAGTTGTAGTAGTAGTTGAAATAGTAGTGGTAGTAGTAGCAGCCGTAGTAGTAGCCAGAGTAGTACTTGTAGAAGCAGTAGTAGCATTAGCTGCAGTAGCAGCAGCAGCAGTAGTAGTAGTTATCGCAGTAGTAGTAGTAGCAGTAGTAGCATTAATAGTAGCTATAGTAGGCGTAGTAGTATTAGGAGTAGTAGTAGTGGTAGGAGAACTAGTAGTCGCAGTAGTAGTAGTCGCAGATGTAGTAGTACAAGTTGCAATAGTAGTACTACTAGAAGTAATAGAAGTAGTAGTAGCAGTAGAAGGTGTAGTAGGAGGAGTAGTAGTAGTAGTAGTAGCAGTAGAGGCAGTAGTGGCAGTAATAGGAGTAGCAGCGGTAGTAGTGGTTGTAATAGGAGTAGTAATAGTAGCAGTAGTAGTAGTAGCAGTGGTAGCAGTGGTAGTGGTAATTGTAGTAATAGTACAAGTAGTAACAGTAGTAACAAAATTAGCAGTAGTAGTATTAGTAGTAGTAGTAGCAGTAGAAGTGGATGCCTTAGTGGCAGTAGTAGTAGTAATAGTAGTAGCATCAGCAGCAATAGTAGTAGTAGCGGTAGTAGTACTAGTAATAGTGGAAGTAGTAGTAGTAGTTGGAGAGGTAGTAGTTGTTGTAGCAGACATAATAGCTATAGTAGTAGTAGCAGCTGTAGTAGTAGTATTAGTAGTAGTAGCAGCATTAGTAGTAGTAGTAGTAGCAGTAGCAGCAATGAAAGCAGTAGCAATAGTAGTAAGGGTAGTCTTAGTAGTTGTAGAACTAGTAGTTGTAGTGGTAGTACAAGCAGTTGCAGCCACAACAACAGTAGCAGTTGCAGTTGTAGTAGTAGTAGTAGCAGTAGCATTAGTAGTAGTAGTAGTAGTAGTATTAGGAATAGTAGTAGTTGTTATAGAAGTGGTGGTAGTAGTAGTAGTAGTCATAGTATTGGTAGTAGTAGCAGCAGCAGTAGTATTAGCAGCAGTAGTAGTAGTAGTAGCTGTAGGAATAGAAGTAGTAGTAGCTATATTAGCAGTGGCAATTGTAGTAGTAGTAATAGTATCATTTGTAGTAGCAATCGTGGCAGCAGTAGCAGCAATATTAGTTATAGTATTAGTAGCAGTAGTAGCAATAGTAGTAGTAGTAGTAGTAGTAGTAGTAACATTAGCATTAGTTGTAGGAGTAGGAGTAGTAGTAGTTATTGTTGTTGTAGGAGAAGTAGTAATAGTAGTAGTTAACCTTGTTGTAGGAGAAGTAGAAGCAATAGTTATAGTAGTACTACTAGTATTTATTGTCGTAGTTGCAGTACTAGTTGTATCAGTAGTGGTAATATTATTAGTAGTAGTAGTAGTCATAGTAGCAGCAATAGTAGTAGTGGTAGTAGTAGTAATAATAGTAGAAGCAGTAGCCGTAGGAGCCAAAGTAGTGGTAGTAGTAGCAGTAGTAAGTTGTGGTAGCTGTAGTAGCATAGCAGCCATAGTAGTAGTAGTAGTAGTAGTAGTATAGGTAGTATTAGCTATAGCAGTAGTAGTAGCCGTAGTAATAGTATCAGAACTAGTAGTAGTTATTATAGTAGCAGTAGTAGTTGTAATAGTAGTACTAGCAAGACTAGTAGTAGGAGTAGAAGCAGTACCAGCACAAGTATTAGTTGGAGAAGCAAAAGTCGTAGTAGTTGTTGTAGTAGCAGTAGTAATAGTAGTAGGAGAAGTAGTAGTAGTAATAGTAGTAGTAGTGGTGGTGGTGGTGGTAATTGTAGTAGTAGCAGTTGAAGTAGTGGTAGCAGTAGTAGTAGTAGTAGGTGTAGCAGCAGCAGCAGTAGTAGTAGTAGTAATAGTAGCAATAATAGTAGTCGTAATCGTAGTAGTAGTAGCAGTAGCAGTAATAGTAGCAAAAGTACTTGTAGTTGTAGTAATAATTATAGTAGCAGTAGAAGTAGTTGGAGCAGTCTGTGTAGTGGTAGCAGAAGTGGCAATAGCGGCCGTAGTAGCAGTAGTAGCAATACTAGTAGTAGTAGTAGCAGTAGTAGTAGTAGTAGTAGTAGTAGTAGTTGAAGTAGTTGTAGTAATACTTGTAGCAGCTGTAGTATTAGTTGGTGTAGCAGTAGTAGTAGTAGCAATAGTGGTAGCAATAGTAATAGTTGTAGGATAAGTAGCAGTAGTGGGAGTAGTAATATTATTTGTAGTAATAGTAGTAGTTGTCGTTGTTGTAGCAACAACAGCAGTTGTAGTAGCATTAGCAGTAGTTGTAGCAGAGTAGTTGTTGTAGAAGTAGTAATAGTAGTAGTAGTTATTATTGTTATAGGAGAGCTAGCAATAGTAGTAGTAGCAGTAGCAGCAGTAGTATTGGTTGTCGTATTAGTACCACTAGTGGTAGCTATAGTTGTAATAGTAGTAGTAGTAGTAGTCATAGTAGTAGTAGTAGCAGTAGTAGAAGTAGCAGCAGCCGTAATTATTGTAGTTGTAGCAGTAGTCGTATTTCTTGTAGCAAGAGTAGCAGTTGTTGTTGTAGTAGTAGATGTAGAAGTAGTTTTCATAGTAATTGTAGTAGCGATAGCAGCATCTGTAGTAGTAGTAGTAGATGTAGAAGTCATAATAGTTGTAGAAGTAATAGGAGTAGTAGAAGTCATAGCAGTAACACTGGTAGTACCAGTTGTAGTAGTAGTAGTAGTACTATTAGTTGGAGTAGCAATAGTTGTTGTCAAAGTAGTAGTAGTAGAAGTAATAGTAGTAGGAGAAGTAGTTGTAGTGGCAGTAGTTGTCGTAGCCATAGTAATAGTAGTAGTAGTAGTGGCGGTAGCAATAGTAGTAGTAGAAGTAGCTTTTGTAGTAGTTGAAGCATTAGTAGTAGTAGTAGTAGTAGTATTTGTAGGAGTTGTAGTTGTAGTAGTTACTGTTGTTGTAGGGGAGGTAGTAGTACTAGTAGTAGTAGTAGCATTAGTATTTGTTGTTGTATTACTCGCACTAATAGTAGCAATAGTTGTAATAGTAGTAGTAGTCTTAGGAGTAGTTGTTGCAGCAATAGTGATAGTAGTAGTAGCAACACTAATTGTCATAGTTATAGCAGTAGTAGTATTTGTTGTAGCAACAGTAGCAGTAGTAACAGAAGTAGTAGATGTAGTAGTAGTCGTAGTAGTAATTGTAGTAGCAGTAGTAGCAGTGGTTGAAGTCGAAGTAGTGGTAGCCGTAGTAGCAATAGCTGACATAGTAGCGGTAATGGTAGTAGCAGTAGTAGTATTATTTTCTGTAGTAGTAATAGTAGATATAGTAGTAGCAGTAGTAAAAGTAGTAGAGGAAGTAATATTAGTGGCAGTAGTAGTTGTAGCCATAGCAGTAGTAGTAGTAGTATTAGTAGTAGTATTAGTAGTAGTACTTGTAGTAGCAGTAGTCGTAGTTGTCGCAGTCAAAGTTGTGGTAGCAATATTTGAACTAGTAGTAATAGTAGGGGAAGTAATAATAGTAGTAGTAGTTGCACTAGTAGTAGTCGTTACAGTAATACTAGTCATTGCAGCAGTAGTGGCAACAGCTATAGTATTAGTTGCAGTAGTAGTAGTAGTAGCAGTAGTAATAGTCGTAGGAGAAGTTTTAGTTGTTGCAATAGGAGTAGTATTAGTAGTAGCAGTTGCAGTAGTAGTGCTAGTTGTAACTGCAGTAGTGCTAGTGGTAGCTGCAGTAGTACTAGTAGAAGTAGTACTAGCAGTAGCAGTAGCAACTATAGTAGTTGTTGTAGTGGTTGCGGCAACAGTTATAATAACGGTAATGTAGTAGTAGTAGTAGCAGTAGCAGCAGCAGCAGCAGTAGTCGTGGTTGTAGTAGTAAAAATAATAGTAGTAGTAGCTGTGGTAGTAGTAGTAACAACATCAGTAGTAGTAGTAGTAGTAGTAGCAGCAGCAGCAGCAGTAGCCGTAGTAGTAGTAGTAGCTGTAGTAGCAGTGGTGGTGGTAGTAGTAGTAGTAGTCATTGTTATTGTAGTAGTTGTTATAGTAGCACTACTAGTAGTAGTAGTAGTTATTGCAGTAGTGGTAGTAGCAGCAGCAGCAATAGTAGTAGTAGTAGTAGAACTAATAAAAGCAGTAGCAGCAACAATAGCAGTAATAATTATACTAATAGTAGTAGTAGTTGTAGAAGTAGTAGTGGCAACAGTAGTAATAGGAGTAAGTGTAGGAGTAGGAGTAGCTATAGGATTAGTAGTACTAAGAATAGTAGTGGTAGTAGTAGAAGAAGCAATAGTATTAGTAGTAAGAGTAGTAGTAGTAGTAGTAGTAGTAGTAGTAGTAGTAGTAATAGTAGCAACAGTAGTAGTAGTTGTAGTAATAGGAGTAGGTGGTCGAGTAGGAGTAGCAATAGGAGTCAATGTAGTAGTTGTAGGAGGAGGAGGAGGAGGAGGAGTAGTAGTAGTAGTAGTAGTAGTAGTAGTAGTAGTAGCAGTAACAATAGTTGTAATAATACAAGTAGTAATAGTAATAGTAGTAATATTGGTAGTAGCTGTAGTTGGTGTAGTAGTAGAAGTAGCAATATTAGTAGTAGTAGGCGTACTAGTAGAAGTAGGAATAATAGTTGTAGTTGTAGTAGTTGTTGTTGTAGTTGCTGTAGTTGTGGCAGTAGTACTGGCAATAGTTGTAATAGTAGTAATTGTACTAGTAGTAGTAGTAGTACATGTAGCAGTAGTAGTAGTAGTAGCAGTAATACTAGAAGTACTAGAACTAGTAGTAGCTATAGTAGCAGTAATATTAGAAGTAATTGAAGTAGTAGTTGCAATAGAAGCAGCAATAGTAGTAGCAGCAGTGGTAGTAGTAATAGTGGTAGTTGTAGTAGTTGTAGTAGTAGCAGTAGTACTTGTAGCGACAGTAGTAATAGATGTGGTAGTAGGACGAGGAGTAGTACGAGTTGTTGTTGTTGTTGTAACAATAGCAACAGCTGTAGTTGTGGTAGTAGTAGCAGCAGTTGTTGCTGTAGTTGTAGTCAAAATAGTAGTAGTTGTAGTAGTAGTAGGAGTAGCAGTAGTAGTAGTAGGGGTAGTAGTAGTAGTAGTACAGTAGTTGTATTAGAAGTAGTTGCAGTAGTAATTCTAGTAGTAGTTGAAGAAGAAATTGTAGCAATAGTAGTAGTAGTAGTAGTAGTAGTAGTAGGAGAAGTTTTAGTAGTTGTACTAATAGTAGAAGTAGTATTATTTGTAGTAATAGTTGTATTTGTTGTTGTAGTAGTAGTTGTTGTTGTTGTAGTAGTAGTAGTGTAGTAATAGTAGCAGCAGCAGTAGTAGTAGAGGTAATAGTAGCAGTAGTTGCAGTAGCACCAGCAGCAACAGTAGTTGTTGTAGTTGTTGTACTAGTAGCAGTAGTAGTAGCAATAGTAGTCATTGTTGTAGTAGGAGGAGGAGTAGTAGCAGTAGTAGTTGTTGTTGTTGTAGCAGAAGCAGCAGCCGTTGTAGTAGTGGTAGTGCTAGTTGTAGTAGTAGTTGTTGCAGTAGTAGAAGTCATAGCTGTAGTAGTAGTAGCAGTAGGAGTAGTAGTGGTAGCAGCAGGAGTAGTAGTTGTTGTAGCAGTAGTAGTAGAAGTAGTAGCAGTAGTAGTAGTTATATTAGTTGAAGTAGCAGTAGTCCCAACACTACTAGTAGTAGTAGCAGGAGTACTAATAGTACTAATAGGAGAAGTTTTAGTAGTTGTAGTAGTAACGGTAGTAGTAGTAGTAGTAGTAGAAGTAATAGTACTGGCTGCAGTAATGGGAGTAGTAATTGTAGTAATAGCAATAGTTGTAGTAGTCGGTGGAATAGTAGTAGTAGTAGTAGTAGCTGTAATAGCTGTTGCTGTACTAGTTGTAGTTTTTGCAATAGTACTAGTAGTAGTTCGAGTAGTAGTAGGAGTAGTAGTTGTAGTAGAAGCAGAAGTAGTACTAGTAGCTGTAGTGGTTGCAATTGTAGGTGGAGTGGTAGTAGGAATAGTAGTAGTAGTTGTTGTAGTATTAGTCACAGAAGTAGTACTAAGTGTTGTAGTAGTGGTGGGAGTAGTAGCAGCAACAATAGTAGTAGTTGCAGTAGGAGGAGGAGGAGGAGTAGTAGTAGTAGTAGCAGTTGTAGCAGCAGCAGTAAGAGTACTGGTAGTAGTAGTCGCAGTAGGTGTGGTAGTAGTAGCAGTAGGAGTAGTAGTTGTAGGAGGAGTAGTAGTAGTTGTTGTAGGAGTAGTAGTAGTAGTAGAAGTAACAGTAGTGGTAAAAGTTGTTGTAGCTGTAGTAGTAGCAGTAGTAGCAATGGGAGTAGTAGTAGTAGCAGTTGCAATAGTAGTATTATTTGTAGTAACAGTTGTAGTTGTAGGAGTAGTTGTAGTATTAGTAGTAGTTGTTGTGATAGCAGTGTAGTAGCAGTAGCAGTAGTAGTAGTATTAGAGGTAGTAGTAGAAGTAGTAGTTACAGTTATGGCAATAGTAGAAATTGTAGTAGTAGTATTAATAGTAGTAGTTGAAGTAGTTGTAGTAGTACTTGTAGGAGTAGTCGTATAGTAGTACTTGTAGGAGTAGTCGTAGTAGTTGTAGCAAATGCTATAGTAGTAGAAGTAGTAGGAGTAGGACTAGTAGTAGTAGCAGTGGTTGTACTAATAGTAGTAGTAGTAGCAATTGTAGTAATAGTAGGAGTAGTAGGAGTAGTAGCACTCATAGCAGTGGTAGTAATAAGAGTAGTAGTAGAAGCAGTAGTAGTCGTAGTAGCAGTCATAGTAAAAGTAGTAGTAGTAATAGTAGAAGAGGTAGTAGTAGTAGTAGCAGTAGTTGCAAAAGTGTTAGTAGCAATAGTATTAGTAGTAGTTGGAGTAGCAATAGCAATAATAGTAGTAGTAGTAGTAGCAATAGTACTCGTAATAGGAGTAGTATTAGTAGTAGTACAAGCAGCGGCAGTAGCAGGAGTAGTAGTAGTAATTATAGTTGTTTCAATAGTAGTAGTTGTATTAGGCGTAATAGTAGTAGTAGTAGAAGTACTAATAGTAGGAGCAGGAGCAGTAGTAGTAGCAGGAGGAATTACAGTTGTATTAGCTGTAGTAGTAGTAGCAGTAGTTGCAATAGTAGTAGTAGTTGTTGTAGCAGTAGAGGTAATTGTAGTTGTTATTGCAGTAGAAGTTGTAGGTGAAGTAATATTAGTAATAGTTGAATTTGTGGAAGTAGTAGTACTAGTAGTAGTAGTTTTAGTAGGAGTAGAATATGTTGTCGTAGTAGTTGTAATTGTAGTAGCTGTGGCAGCTGTGGTAGTAGTTGTACTAGTTGTAGTTTTAGTGAAAGTAGTCATAGCAGCAGCTACAGCAGTAGCACTAAGACCAAAAGTAGTAGTAGTAGAAGTAGCAGCAACAGCTGCAACAGTAGCAGTAGTAGAAGTTGTAGTAGCAACTACAATAATCGCTGGATTAGGAGTAGCTATAGTAGGAGTTGCAGTAGTAGTAGTAGTGGCAAGAGTAGGAATAGGTGTACAAGTAGTAATATTAGTAGTAGCAGACGTGATAGTAGAAGTAGTAGTAGTAGAAGTGGTAGTAGTAGTAGGTGTAGGAATAGTAGTAGTAGCCCAAGCAAGAGTAGGAGTGAGAGTAGTAATTCTGTTGTTGTTGCTGCTACTACTACTACTACAACCATTGCTATTGCTTCTACTACTACTGCTGCTGCTGCCACTTCCACTACTACTATTACTATTATTACGGCTACTACAGTTACTACTTCCACTACTACTGCTACTACTGCTACTACTTCCACGGCCACTGCTACTTTTGCTACTACTACTACTACTGCAAAAATTGCTACTACTGCTATAGCCACTACTATTTCTTATACAATCGCTACTACTGCAAGTTCTACTACAGCTATTACAACTGCTACTCCTGCTTATACAGCTACTGCTACTACTACTATTGCTACCACAAATTCTACTATTTCTACAATTGCTAATACTAGTGATACTCCAACAGATACTACTACTAGTAGTAGTACTCCGGCAACAACAACAACAACAACTACTACTCTATCTCCTCCTACTATTATTGTTGTTACTGCAACTACAACAACAACAACTACTACTACTACTGTGACTTCTGCTACTACCACTACTACAACTACAACTACAATTGCAACTGCTAGTACTCTTACTACTACTACTGCTACTACTGCCTCAACTGCAGCTGCTATTACTACAACTACTACTACTGCTACTGCTACGGCTGCTACTGTTACTACCAGTACTATTGCTACTCTTGCAAATCCTATTGCTACTACGACAACTATTACTACTACTATAACTACTACTACTGTTACCACTGCTACTACTACTGTTTCTATCACTACTACTGCTACCACTGCTACTTCTACAACTTCTCCGATTACTCCTATTACTCCTACTACTTCTACTACTACTACTTCTAGTACTACTACTACTATCAATACTACTACTGCTTCTGCCACTCAAAATGCAACTACAACTAAAACTATTTCTACAATACTACTATTACTAATACTACTACTGATACTAATAGAATTACTACTACTACGACTATTACTACTTTTGCTACTACTATTGCTACTACTACTGCTACTACTACTAGTACTATTACTGCAACTCCAACTCCTACTACTTCTAGTACTACTACTGGTACTACTACTAGTACTACTACTACTGCAACTAATTTTGCTGTTATTACTACTACTTCTCCTTCTCCTACTCCTCCTCCTACTACTACTACTCCTATTACCACTACAACTTCTACTACGACTATTATTACTACCATTACTACTACTACTATTACTTCTTCTTCTTCTACTACTACTATAACAATTGCTACTACAACTACTACTACTAATATGGCTATTGTTGCTGCTACGGCTACTAGTGCAACTACTCATATTTCTACAACTAATATTGCTATTACTGCTACCACGACTACTACTGTTACTTTAACTACTACAACTTCTAGGACTACTACTACTACTACTTTGGCTACTACTAGTACTACTACTACTACAACTGCTGCTGCAACAACTTCTACTCCAACAACTACAGCCACCGCTGCTGCTACTGCTACTACTACTACTACTACTACTACTAATACTACTATCTCTGCTACTACAGTTACTACTAAGACGACTGCTACTCCAACTGCTGCTGCTCTTGCTGCTGTTACTACTAATACGGTTATTACTACTACTACTACTACTGAGACTGCAACTATTACTACAATTAAGACTGCTACTGCTACAACTACTACTATGACTGCTACAGTTGCAATTGCAGCTACTGCTACCAATACCACTACTCCTTCTACTTCTCCTCCTACCACTACTAATGCAACAACTACTACTTCTGCGACTACTATTGCTACTGCTACTGCTACTACTACTACTGCCACTACAACTACTACTACTACTACTACTACTACTACTGTTACCACTATTGCGACTACTACTACTACTGCTACTCCTTCTAGAGCAGCTACTGCTCCTACTACTACAACTGCTATAGCAAGAACTAATGCTTCTGCTACTACTTTTGGTACTACTACTACTTCTAGTTCTGCTACTACTAGTACTAGTAGAAATACTACTACTACTACTACTACTACTACTACTACTACTACTATCGCTACTAATACTATTACTACTGCTCCTAATAATACTACTACAACTATTGTTGCTGTAGCTGCTTCTAGTACTACTACTTCTACTACTGTTGTTATTGTTGTTGTTACTACCACTACTACTACTACTACTACGAGTCCTCCTCGTCCTACTAGTACTACTGCAGCTTTTGCTACTGCCACACTGCTACTACTTCTACTAGTACTGCTATTGCTACTAGTACTACTACTACTGCTACTTCTGCTAACACAACTACTACTACAACTGCTACTACTACTACTATTGTCGCTGCTACTACTACTATTGCAACTAATGTAGCTACTAATGCTTCTACTACTATAGTTACTACTACAACGACTGCTACTACCACTACTATTACAACTGCTGCTGCTACTAGTTCTACTACAATAGCAACTACTACTACAACAATAACAACAACAACAACTACTACTACATCTACTACTACTCCTATAATAACAACTGCTACTACTTCTACTACTACAACTGCTACTACTATTGCAACTGCTACAACTATTGCTACTGCTACTATTAGTACTACTACTACTACACTACTACTTCAACAACAGCTACTGCTGCTATTACTACTTCTACTACTACTACTACGACTACTATTGCTACTAGTACTACAACTACTACTATTACTACTAATACTATTACAACTACTTCTTTTGCTACTACTACTACTCCTCCCCCTAATACTACTATTGCTACTACGGCAACTACTATTAATACTACTACTACTACTATTTCTACTGCTACTACTGCAATAGTTGCAACTACAACTACAACTACTACAGCTATTACTACTACTACTACTACTGCAACTACTGCTACTGTTGCCGCTGCAACTTCTCCTTCAAGTACTACTAGGACTACTACTACTACGTCTACTACTACCACTACTTCTACTACTACAACTACTACTACATCCTCTTGCCCTACTTCTACAACTACCAATATTATTACCACTACTACTATTGCTGCTATAATGACTACTGCTACTGCTACTACTACTTCTACTTCCGCTATTGTTGTTACTACTTTGACTACTACTTCTACTGCCGAACTGCTACTACTACACCTCCTACAATAAACACAACAACTACTACTACGGCTACTACTACAGCTACTACTACTGTTATTGTTACCACCACTGCAACTACTACTACTGCAACTAATGCTGCTGCTACTACCATCACTACTACTACTACTATTACAATAACTATTACTTCTACTACCACTACTGCTACTACTACTGCTACTACTACTCCTACTACCATACCTGCTACAACTCCTGCTAGTATTACTACAGCAACAACTACTAATCCTGCTGCTGCAGCTACTACCACTGTAGCAACTACTTCTACTACAACTACTCTTTTTCCTACTACTAATACTACAACTACTACTATTACTATTACTACTACTTCTCCTACTACTACTACTCCTACTACTACTACTACTCCTACTACTACTACTACTACTACACAACTATTACTACGGCTACTCCTACTACGACAACCACTATTCCTACTACAACTTCTGTTACCACTACTATTATAATAGCTACTACTACTACTACTACAACAACAACAACAACAACAACTACTATTACTACTACTACTACTACTCGTACTGCTCCAGCTACTACTACTATTCCAAATACTTATACTACAACTACTACTACTACAACTACTACTACTATTACTGCTACTACTATCACTACTACTACTACTCCACCTCCTGCTACTACTATTACTATGACTACTACTATTTCGGCTACAACTACTTGAACTGTACTGCTACTGCTACTATCACTACTACTGCTACTACCACTACTACAACCATAACTACTACTATTGCTACTACTACTTCTACTACTACAACTACTACAATTGCTACTACTATTAACACTACAACTACTCCAACTACTACTACTAGTAGTACAACTACTTGTTCTACTACCACTGCAGCTACTACTACTAGTGCCCCTACTGCTACTACAACTACTACTATTAATACTACTACTACAACTGCTGCCGCTGCTACTTCTCCTACTGCTACTACAACTAATACAACTACCACTATGACAACTACTACTACAACTACTATTACCAGCACTACTGCGACTCCTCCCACAATAACTACAACTACCAATACTACTACTGCTGCTGCTCCTACTAATACTACTACTACTACTACTATTACTACTGCTACTACTATTAATACTACTACTACTACTACTACAATGACTATTACTACAACTACTACTACTACTAGTACAACTACTATTGCAGCTACTACTTGTACTACTTCAACACCTATTACTACTAATACCACTATTATTGCTACAACTACTTCTATTACTATTATTACTACTACTACTACAACAACAACAACAATAACTACGACTCCTACTACTACTATTGCTGCTGCTACTACTACTACTGCTGCTGCTACGACTACTGCTACAACCACTACTGCTATTACTACAACAACAACTCCTACTACTACTACTACTTTTACTATAACTTCTACTACTGCTACTACTTCTATTGCTACTCCTACTACTCCTACTACTACTACTATTACTGCTACTACTATTACTAGTACTACTGGTACTACTACTAATGTCACTAGTACTACAACCACTACGACTACTATAATAACTACTGCTACCACAGCTACTTCTATTGCTTCTATAACAACTACTGCTACTTCTACTGCAACAACAATGACTACTATCAAAACTAATATTGCTACTGCCGCCACTAAGACTTCATCTCATACTATTACTACAACTACAACTACGACTACAACTTCTCCTACTACTACTGCTACAACTAGTACAACTACAACTACTCCTACTGCCACTACATCTACCACAAGTACTACTA
This sequence comes from Trichopus zeylanicus subsp. travancoricus, assembly GCA_005019695.1. Lineage (NCBI taxonomy): Eukaryota > Viridiplantae > Streptophyta > Magnoliopsida > Dioscoreales > Dioscoreaceae > Trichopus > Trichopus zeylanicus. Next base: position 77,862 of record RXID01016478.1, read on the forward strand.
CAACTACCACTACTACTGCTGCTGGTAGAACTACTACTACTATTTCTACTACAACTACTACAACTGCTGCTACTACTATGGCTGCTGCTACAACAACTATTGCTTCTATTATTACCTCCACTACTACTACCACTATAACTTTTGCTATTCCTATTGCTAGTGCTGCTATGGCTACTACTACTACTACTACTATCACCACTACTACTGTTACTAGTACTACTACAACAACTACTAATACTACTACTATTACTGCCTGCTGCTGTTGCTATAATTGCTACTGCTACTACAACTACCACCACTACTGTTGTTGCTGCTACTACTGCTAATATTGCTAAAGCTGCTACAACTATAATACTACTACAACCACTACTACTACTACTACCCTACTATTGCTGCTACTACTACTACAACAACAACTACAACAACTATATCTACTACTACTCCTACTACTTCTACTCTCACTGCTACTACTTCTATTACTACAACTGCTATAACTAATGCTACTACTACTACTACTACCACTGCTACTACAGTTGCCGCTGCAACTTTTACAACTACTATAGTTGCTCAACTACTGCTACTATTACTGTTGTTGTTGCTGCTACTACAAGGACTACTACAACAACTAGTAATACTATTACCGCTGTTGCTGCTACTACTGTTACTACTACTACTTCTCATATTACAATTACCGTTGCTACTACTACTGCTACTCAAACTAATACTACTGCCGCTACTACTACGATTGCTACCGCTAGTATTACTACTAGTACTACTATTACTACTATTTCTACTACTACTACTACTACTACAGCTGCTACTATTTCTAGCTCAATTACTACTTTTACTACTACTACTTCTGCTATTACTATTGCTACGATTGCTACAACTACTGCTACTACTGCCACAACTTTGACTGCCACTACAACTACTACCGCTACTAATATCACTTCTACTACTATTGCAACTAGTGCTACTGTTGTTATTACAACAACAACTACTGCTGCTGCTCCTACTGCTACTATTACCACTATTGCTACTAGCAGTTTGACTTCCACTAAAATTACTACAGCTACTACTACTACTTCTACTACTATTGCTACAACAACAATAACTACTTCCAGAAATACTACAACCACTACTCCTATGACTACTACTATTGCTGCACCTACTGCTACTGCAATTGCTACTAGTGCTACTACTACAACTACCACCACTACTACTACTAATATTACAACTATAACTTCTTCTGCTTCTAACACTACTACTTCTGCTACTACTATTACTACTGCTACCACCTCTCCTACTACTATAACTGCTACTACTTCTATTACTATAGTTGCTACTACTACCGCAGCTACTACTAGAATTGCTACTATGACTATTAATACTGCTATTACTACTACTACTACTTGTTTTGCTGCAACTATTATAGCTACTACTACTACTGTTGTGCTGCTAATACTGCTCCAACAGCTACTGCTGCTACTTCAGCTACTACAGCTACTGCTGCTACAACTGCCACCACTACAATGACTGCTACTTTTGCTACTAACACTACTACTATTACTATTGTAACTGCTACTACTACTATTTCTATTACTAATGATACAACTACTGCTACTGCTTCTACTACTGCTATAACTACTACTACTTCTGCCACTAATGCTACTAGTACTACTACTGCTACAACTACTGCCACTACTACTACTACTACTACTACTACTACTACTACTACTGTTGCAAATACTACTTGTCCTACTACAACACCTATTACTACTATTACCACTACTATGGCTACAACTACTACTATTACTATTACTACCACTACTATTACTACTATTACTACTACTACTACTACTACTACTACAACTACTCCTACTACTACTATTGCTGCTTCTACTGCTGTTGCTACTGCTGCTACCGCTACTTCGACTATCACTACTACTACTACTACTGCTATTCCTACTACTACTTTTACTATTACTACTTCTATTGCTCCTCTTCCTACTCCTACTACTCCTACAACCACTGCTACTGCTACTATTAATACTGTCATGACTACTACTACCACAACTTGTAAAACTACTAATGCCACTAGTACTACGACCACGACGACCACTATAACAACTACTGCTACTACTGCTACTTCTACTACAACAACAACTACTACTATCAAAACTAACACTACTACTAGTACCACTATGACTTCTTCTACTACTATTACTACTACTACAACTATGACTAAAACTTCTCCTACTACTGCTGCTGCTACTACTACGACTACAACTACTCCTGCTGTTAATACATCTACTATTAGTACTACTATTACTGCAACTACTCCTGCCACTGGTGGAACTACAACAACTACTTCTACCCCTGCTACTACTACTGCTGCTGCAACAACTACTATTGCTTCTATTATTATCACTACTACTACTCCCACTATAACTTCAGCTATTACTACTGCTTGTGCTACTACTGCTACTGCTACTATTACTACTAATGCTGCTGCTGCTGCTGCTACTACTACTACTACTACTACTACTATCACAACTACTACAGCAACTAGTACTACAATAACTACTACTAATACTACTGCTGCTGCTGCTACAGCTATTACTGCTACTACTACTGTTACCACCAC
>RXID01016479.1:0-17500 GCA_005019695.1 Trichopus zeylanicus subsp. travancoricus
AGTAGCAGTAGTACTAGTAGCAGTTGTAGTAGTAGTAGAAGTAGTAGCAGTAGTACTAGTAGCAGTAGTAGTACTAGTAGTTGTTGTTGTGGTTGCTGAAGAAGTTATTAATATAATAGTAGTAGCAAGAGTAGTAGTAGTAGCTATAGTAGAGGAAGTAATTGTAGTAGTTATAGTGATAGTAGTAATAGTAGTAGTACCACTAGTAGTGCTACTAGTAATTGGAGTAGCAGTAGTAGCAGCAGCAATATTATGATTAGTTGAAGTAGTAGTAGCAGCAGCAGCAGTGTTAGTACTAGTAGTAGTACTAGGAGTAGTAGCAGTTGTAGTCGTATCAACTGTATCAATAGTTGTAGTAGTACTAGCAGTAGTAGTTGTTGTTGTTGTTATTTGTTTTTATTGTAGTAGTAGTAGTAGTACTAGTAGCAGTAGTAGTGCTAGTACTATAGTACAAGTTGTACTAGTAGTAGCAGCAGCAGTAGTAGTAGTAGAAATAGTAGAAGCAGCAGCAGCAGTAATAGTAGTAGTTGGAATATTATTTGTAGTAATAGTAGTAGTGATTATTGTATTTGTAGTTGCAATGGTGGTAATAGTAGTAGAAGTCATAGTGGTAGCAATTGTAGTTGTAATAGGGGTAGGAATAGTAGTAGTAGTAGCAATAGTTGTAGCAGTAGTTGTAGTAACAACACTTGTTGTAGTAGTAGTAACAATGGCAGCACTAGTAGTTGTAACAGTAGGAGTTTGATGAGGAGTAGTAGTAGTAGTAATTCTCGTGGTAGTAGTAGTAGCAGAAGTAGTAGTTGCAGTAGTAGTATTAGTTGTAGAGGTAGCATTAGGCATCAAAGTAGTTGTTGGAGTTGGAGTAGGAACAGTTGTAATAGTAGTAGTAGTAGCAGCAATAGTAGTAGTAGTAGTATTAGCAGTTATAATAGTAGCAAAAGTTGTAATAGCAGTTGTAGTAGTGGTAGCGGGAGGAGTAGTAGCAGCAGCAGCAGTAGCAGCAATAGTAGTAGTACTAGCAATTGTGGTAGTTGCAAAAGTAGGAGGTGTAGTAGTAGTAGTTGGAGCAGCAGTTGTAGAAGTAGAAGTAGTAGTAGTAAACGCGGAAGCCGCAATATTATTTGTAGTAGCAGCAGCAGCAGTAGCAGTAGTAGTAGTAGTGGTAGTAATATTAATAGTAGCAGTAGTTGTTATTATTATTGTTGTTGTTGTTGTTGTTGTAGTGGGAGTTATACTAATAGAAGTAGTAGTAGGAGTAGTAATAGGAGCAGGAGTTGGAGTGATAGTGGTTGTAGTAGCAATTGTAGTAGTTGTGGTAGTAGTAGTTATAGTACTACTAGTTGCAGTAGTAGTAGTAATAGTCGCAGTTGTAGTAGAGGTTGTAGTAGTAGAAGTAGTAGCAGGCGTAGCAGTAGGAGTAGGGGTTGGAGTACAATTAGTAGTAGTAGTAGCAGTTGTGATAGTAGTGGTAGTAGTGGTAGTAGTAGTAGTAGTAGTAGTGGTCACAGCTGTGGCAGTAGCTGCAGTAGTAGGAGTAGGAGTAGTAGAAATAATGGTTGTTGTTGATGTAGAAGAAGAAGAAGAAGTAGTAGTAGTAGTAGTAATTGTAGTACTAGTAGTAATAATAGTTGTAGTAGCAGTAGTTGCATTAGTAGTAGCAGCAGTAGTAGCAGCAGTAGTGTAGTAGCAGTAGTTGTAGTAGTTGTAGCAGTAGCAACAGCAACGGCAGTATGAGTAGGACTAGTAGTAGTTGAAGCAGCAGCAGTACTAGTAGTTATTGTAGTAGCAGTAGCAGCAGTAGTAGTAGTGGATGTAGCAGCAGGAGTAGTAGGAGTAGCAGTAGCCGTAATAGTAGTAGCAGTAGTAAAATTAGCAGTCGTAGTAGCAATAGAAGTAGTTGTTTGAGAGTAGTAGTAATAGACGGATAGTTGTAGCAGCGGACGCAGCCCGTAGTTAATTGTATTAGTAGTAGTTGTAGTAGTCACAGCAGTAGCAGTAGAAGCAATAGTAGTAGTAGAAGTAGTTGTGGCAGTAGTAGAAGTAGTTGTAGTAGTAGTGGTAGTAGTAGCAATAGTAGTAGTTATTGGAGTAGAAGTAGAATCAGGAGTCATAGTAGTAGGAGTGATAGTACTACTTGTTATTATTTGGAAATTAGTAGTAGTACTTCTTGAAGTAGTTCTTGTAGTCGTAGCTGTAGTAGTCATAGTTGTCATGGCAATAGTAGTAGTAGTTGTAGTAGCAGAAATCGTAGAAGTAGCAGAAATGATAGTAATAGTGGTTGTAGAAGAAGGAGATGTGTAGTTGCAATAGTAGAAGTAGTAGGAGACGTAATAGTAGTAGTAGTAGAAGTAGCAGCAGTAGTAGTATTAATAGCCGCAGTAGTAGTAGCAGTAGTAGTTGTAACAGCAGTAGTATCAATAGTAGTAGTAGTAGTAGTAGCAACAGTTTTAGTAGTAGTTGTTGTTGTAGTAGCAGTAGTAGTAGCAAAAATGGTAGTACTAGAAGTAGTAGAAACAACAGTACGAGTAACAGATGCAATAGTCATAGTAGTAGTAGCAGCAATAGTAGTTGTAGGAGGAGTAGTAGTAGTAGTTCTAGTAGCAACAGCAGCAATAGTCGTAGTAGTAGTAGAAGTAGCAATATTAGTAGTAGTAGTAGTAGTAGTAGTAGTAGTAGTAGTAGCAGAAGTAGTGGTAGTAGCAGCAATAGCAGCAACAGTAGTAGGAGTAGTATTAGCAGAATTAGTAGCTGTTGTACTAGTAGATGTTGTAGTAGATGCAATAGTAGTAGTAGCAGTAGAAGCAATAGTAGTAGAAGAAGCAGTGGTAGTCGTCACAATTATAGTAACAATTATAGTAGAAGAAGCAGTAGCAGCAGCAGCATTAGTGACAGTAGTAGTAGCAGTGGTAGTACTAGAAGGAGTCATGTAGCAGCGGTAGTAGCAACAGCAATAGTTGTAGTATTACTAGGAGGAGTTGTAGTTATAGAGATAGAAATAGCAGTAGAATTAGTAGTAGCATAGGAAGTTGTAGTAGTAATAGTAGCAGCAACAGCAGTTTTAGCAATTACAGCAGTAGTAGCAGTAGTAGTAGTAGTAAAAATTATAGTAATAGTAGTCATACCAGTAGTAGTAGTTGCAGTTGTAGTAGTTGTAGTAGTCGTAGTAGCATTAGTAGCAGCAACAACAGTAGTAGTGGAAGTCTTGTTAGTGGTATAGTAATAATAGTAATAATAGTAGAAGTAGTTGTAGTTGTAGTAGTAGTGGCTGTAGTAGTAGCAGTTGTAGCAGTAGTAGTAGTAGTAGCAAAAGTAGTAGAAGTAGTAACAGAAATAGCACACGTAGCAGTAGTAGTAGCATTAGTAGCAGTAGTACTAGCAATAGTAGCAGCAGTAGAAGCAGTAGTCGTAGATGTAGTAGCGGCAACAACAATAGTAGTAGCAATAGTTGCAGTAGTAGTAGTAGTAGTAGCAGTAATAATAGTAGTTACAGTTACAGTAGTAGTAGTAATAGTAGTAGTAGTAGTAGCAGGAGTAGTAGTAGTAGTAGTAGCAGTAGTAGCTATAGTAGTGATTGTAGTAGAAGTAGTAGTTGCGGTAGTAGTACTACTTCTAGTACTAGTTCTACTGCTACTGCTATTACTACTACTATAACTGCTACTGCTACTACTACAAATAAACTACGACTACTACTACTACTGCAACTACTACTACTACTAATACTACACCTACTACTATTGCTACTACTACTACTACTATTATTGCTCATATTACTGTACCTATTGCAACTAATACCACTACTACTACTGCTATTACTCATATTACAACAACTATTGCTACAACTACTTCTACTAATAGTGCTTCTGCTACTGCTATCGCTGCTACTTGTACTTCTACTACTACTAATACTTGTACTACTGCTACTATAACAACAACTACTACTACTATTCCAGCTACTACTACTATTATTCCAGCTACTACTATTACTAGGACAATTACTACTACTACTAGTTCTACTACTCCCACTACGACAACTACAAGCACTACTACTGCAACAACAACTACTACTACTACTTCTACTACTCCTACTACTTCTACTACTACAACTATTACTAGTACTACTGATGCCAATATTACTACTACTGCTAATACTATGGCTAATACTACTACTACTACCACTACTACTTCTATAGCTACTAGTACTACTACGACTACTACTAATACTGATCCTACTACTGCAACTACTATGATTACTACTACCACTACTATTGCAACTACTACAACTACTACTACTACTGTTGCTATCACAAATACTTCTACTATCGTCACAACTATTGTTGCTCTTACTACGATTGCTACTAATACTTCTGCTACGACAATAACTTCTACTGTCGCTACTACTTCAACTGATATTAATACAATTTCCACTACTAGTAGTACTACTATCTCTACTGCTACTACAACTTCTACTGCTACTAATACTACCACTATAACTTCTGCAACTACTGCTACTACTCCAATGAGTACTACTACTACTATTGCTACTTCTACTAGTACTACTATTGCTGTTGCTACTACTACTACTACTACCACTATTGATAATACTGCTGCTGCAACAACTACTACTACTATTGCGGCTACTGCAACAACTACTACTACTACTGATACTGCTACTACTACAATTTCAATAACAACAACTACTACTGCTATAACGAGTACTACTACGACTGCAATTGTTGTTACCACTACTACTACTACTTAGACAACTACTACTATGGTTACTACTACTATTGTTGCTGTTGCTATTGCTACTACTACTACTACCACTACTACTGCTCCTACTACTACTCCTTCTACTACTATAGCTACTACTGCTGCTGCAACTACTGCTACTACTGCCACTACTTCAATTACTACTGCTACTTCTCCCACTATTACTTCTACTCCAACTGCTACTACTACTGCTGCTACTACTACTGCTACTTCTACCACTAATGCTGCTGCTACTACTACTACTTCTACCACTAATGTTGCAAATACTACTTCTACTACTATTGCTACTTCTACCGCTAATGTTGCTGATACTACAACTACTACTACCACTGATACTACTACTATTGTTGTTGCTGCTGCTTCCACCACTACCACTACTACTACCACTACTACTGCTACTTGTAGTAGTATTATTGCTGTTGCTACTTCTACTACTACTACTCCTACAACTTATCCTACTACTACTACTTCTGATACTGCTACTACTTCTACTACCACTGTTGTTGCTTCTATTACTAATAGTATTTCGACTATAACTACTGCTGCTGCTACTACCACTACCACTGGTACTACAACTACGACAACTACTATTGTTGCCACTGTTGCTAGTACTACTACTACTACTATGACTCCTCTTTTTCCTTCAACTACTGCTGTTACTACTACTATAGCTACAACTACTACTACTGCTGCTAATACTACTGCTACTGCTGCTACTACTACTACTGCTATTAATACTGCTGCTACTGCTACTACTACTACTACTGTAACAACTTCTACTTCTGCTACTACTGTTGTTGCTACTCCGACAGTTACTACTGTTGCTGCTACTACTACTACTACAACTACTGCTGCTGCTGCTGTAACTACTACCCCTACTATTGCTGCGGTTACCACTACTACTATTGCTATTACTGCTGCTGCTACTACCACTATTATTGCTTGTAATACAATTGCTGCAACAACAACTACTAGTAGTGCTACGGCTGCTACTACTAGTACTGCAACTAGTACTACTGCTATTGTTACTACTAGTACTACTGCTGTTGCTACCAATTTCACTACTCCTACTGCTACAACTACTACTACTGCTACTATAGCAACTACCACTACTACTGTTACTATAGCTACTTTTGCTACTATAACTGCTACTGCTACTACCACTACTATTGTTGGTGCTACTACTTCATCATCTACTACTACAGCTATAGCAGCTACTACAGAAACTGCACCTACTACTGCTATTACTACTACTACAACAACTACAAGTACTAATGCAACTGCTACTCCTACTACTACTACTACTCCTACGACAATAATTACTAGTCCAACTCGCAGTACTACTACAACTACTACTAATACTTCTTCTACTATTATTGCTGCTGTAGCAGCTACTTTTACTACTACTATTACCACCACGACTACTACTACTACTACTACTACTACTACTACTACTACTACTACTACTACTACTACTACTACTACTACTACTACTACTACACGTACAACTGCAACTACTTCTGCTACTACAACCACTAGTTCTATTATTCCCACTATTGCTACTACTACTCCTATTCCTCCTCCTACTATTGCAACTTCTACTACTACTACTACTACTCCAACTCTACTACTACTACTACTACTACTACTACTACTACTACTACTACTACTCCTACTCCTACTACTACTACTACTACTACTACTACTACTCTACTAGTACAACAACTACTATTAGTACTCCTATGACTACTAGTGCTACTACTACTACGTAATACTACAACTTCAACGTCCTACGACTGCCACTCCTACTACGCCTACTACTACTCGTGCTCCTACTAGTCCTACTACCACTTATACTGTTGCAACTATACTCCTACTACTTCTCTTACTACTACTACTACTGTTACTACTTGCTGCTACTACTACTAATATTACCACTACTTCTACGACTACTACTACAACAATTGTTACTAATACTTTAACAACACCTATTACCCTGACTACCACTCTTACTACTACTATAACTACTATTACTACTACTACTACTACATCCACTACAATGCCGACTACTACTACTTTTGCCGCCACTACTACTGCTACTACTACTACTACAACTACCACTACTACCACTATTAGTATTACTACTACTACTACTATTGCTACTACTACAGTTACAGCTACAACGACTGCTACTCCTACTACTACTACTACTATTACTACTATTACTACTGCTCCTACTACTACTCCTACTCCTACACAATTCTAATTAACTAGTACTACTACTGCTGCTACTATTACTACTACTCCTCCTATTACTACTCTTGCTACTACTACTACTACTACTACTACTACTACTACTACAACTACTCTTACTACTATTACTCTTACTACTCTTACTACTACTGCTACTACTACTACTAGTACTCTTAGTACAACAACAACAACAACAACAACTACTACTACTACACCTACTCCAACTCCTACGGCTATTACTACTATTACAAGTACAACCACTACTATTACTATTGCAACTAATACTACTGGTACTATTGCTGCTCTTACTAGTACTACTATAATTGCTACTACTACTGCTACTACTACTTCTGCTACAACTACAACAACTACTGCTGTTGCTACTCTTACAACTATGCCTACTACTTCTACTACTACTACTACCACTACAACTATAGGTACTACTACTTCTGCTACTATTACTACTACTACTACTACCACTACTATTACTTCTACTACTATAGCAACTCCTACCCCTACTAGTAGTACTCTATTATTACTACTACTACTATTGGTAAAATAATAAATCCTACCACTACTACTAGTGCTACTACTACTACTATTTCTACTACTACTATGACTACTACCACTACTATTACTACTCCTAATGCTACAATTGCTACTCCTATAGCTACTCAAACTACTGCTACAACTACTACTTCACTACTACAATTTCTAGTACTACTACTACAACTACTACTTGTACTCCTACTGCTACTACTACTACTACTGCTGCTGCTACTTATGCTTTTACTAATAGTGCAACAGTTACAATTACTAGAATAATAACTACTACTACTACACTCCTCCACCTACTACTATAACTACTGTTCCGGCTACTACTACTGCTACTGCTGCTACTACTAGTACTACAACAACATCAACTAATACTACTACAAATATTACTACTCTGACAACTACTACTACAGTAATGGCTTTTACAGTTTCTACTACAATTGCTACAACAACTCTTATTACTCCTACTACTACTGTTACTACTACAACTACTAAAACTTCCCGTACTACTACTACTACTACAACAACAACATCTACTACTACTGCTGCTGCTACTACTTCTACTGCTACTACAGCTACTACCTCTACTGCTACTGCTGCTGCTACTACTACCACTACTACCACATGTACTACTACTACTCCTGATGCTATAGAAACAACCATTACTACAACTACTACTCCTCGTACTACTTCCATGACAACTACTACTGCTACTACTACTATTACCACTACTACTACTAATATTACTACAACTACTACAACAACTACTTCTACTACTACAACACTACATCTACTAATACTACTATTACTATTACTTCACTTCTTCTGCAACTACTACTACTACTACCACTACTTCTCCTACAACTACTACTATTACTAGAAATAATACAACTACTGCTACTATTACATCTACTAAAATTTCTCCTACTACTACCACTACTACTCTTGCTACTACTATTCTTGCTACTACTACTACTACTACTATGGCCACTACTACTACTACTCCGGCTACTACTTCTACTACTATGACTGCTAGGACTACTATGACTACTCCGATGACTACTACTACTACTACTACTACTACTACTACTACTACTATAGCTACTACTTCTACTACTACTGCAACTACTGCTGCTACTACTACTACTACCACTACTACTACTATTGTAGCTGCTATTGCAACAACAACAACTATAACTACTACTACTACTGCTACTACTACTTCTACTACTACTACTACTACTACTTCTGCTTCTACTGCAAGTACTACTTGTACTACTACCTCTACTACTACTACTATTGCTACTGTTACTATACTACTACTACTACTATAACTACTAGTATGCCTATACTAACTTGTACTCCTCCTATGACAACAACAACTACTACCACTTTGACTACAACTACTACATCAACTCCTGCTACTACAACTACTACTATTTCTACTACTACTAATACCACAACAATAAATACTACTACTACAAGTAGTACTACTACAACTACTGCTACTACTTCTACTACTACAACAGTAGCAACAACAACAATAGTATTAGTATTAGTATTAGTGTTAGTAGTAGTAGTAGTAGGAGTAGAGTAGCAGTTGAGCTAGCAATAGCAGCAGTAGTAATAGAACTTGTAGCAACATTAGTCGCAGTACAACAGTGGCAGCAGCAGTAGTTGTTATTATAGTAGCTAAGTAGCAATAGGAGTTATAGTAGACATAGTAGCCATAGTAGTAGTAGTATTAATTGTATTAGTTGAAGGAGTCATAGTAGTTATAGCAACAGCAAATATAGTAGTAGGGAAGCAGTAATAGTGACAGCAGCAACAACAGCTGTAGTAGTAGTAGTGTTACTAGCAGTGGTACTAGTAGTAGGAGTAGTAGTAGTAGCAACAACAACAACAGAACCAGCAGTGGTAGCAATAGTAGTAGCAACAGCAGCAACAGGAGTAGCAGTAGTTACAGTCATAGTAGTAGTAGTAGAAGTAGTACTAGTAATTGGAGAAGCAGAAGCAGTAGCAGAACTAGGAGTTATTGTAGTAGTAGTAGTTGCAGTAGTAGTAGTACTTGTTGTTGTTGCAGTAGTAATAGTAGGAGGAGTGGTAGTAGTAGTAGTAGTTGTTGTAGTTGTAGTTGTAGTGGTAGAAGTAATAGTAGCTACAACAACAACAACATTAATAGCAGTAGTAGAAGTATTAGTGGTGTAGGAGTTGTAGTAGTGGAAGTAGTAACAGTAGTAATAGTAGTAATTGTAGTGGTAGTAGTGGCAGCAGTAGTAGTTGTTGTTGTAGTTGTGATTATAGTAGTAGTATTACTAGTAATTGAAGTAAGTAGTAGTGGTGGTGGTGGTGGTGGTAGTAGTAGTCATAGTAGTTGTAGGAGTGTTAGGAGTAGTAGTAACAATATTGGTGGTAGTAGTAGTAGTAGTAGTAGTAGTAGTAGTAGTAGTAGTAGTAGTAATAGGAGTATTAGGAGTAGAAATAGTTGTAGGAGTAGTAGTAGTTCTTATAGTAGTAGTAGTAGCGGTCATAGTACTAGTAGTCGCAATAGTAGTAGCAAGAGTAGTAGTAGTTATAGTAGCTATGGTTGTATGGGTAGTAGAAGTAGTAGTAGCAGTTGTTATAGTGGTAATAGTTTTCATGGTAGTAGTTGTAGTAGGAGTGGAAGTTGTAGTAGGAATGGTAGTATTAGTAAGAGTAGCAGCGGTACTAGCATTGGTAGTAGCTATAGCAATAGCAACAGCAGTAGTAGTTGGAGGAGGAAGTTGTAGTAGGTAGTAGGAATGCTGGTGGTTGTAGTAGTAGTAGTAGTAGTAGTAGGAGTAGGAGTAGCAGTGGTAGTAACAATGGTAGTAGGTGTAGCAGCAGCAGAAGTAGTAGTAGTTGGAGGAGAATTTTGTTGTATGTAGTAGGAATGGTAATAGTAGTACTAGTAGTAGTAGTAGTAGTAGTAGTAGTAGTAGTAGTAGTAGTAGGAGTAGCAGTGACAGTAAAAGTAGTAGTAGCTGTAGTAATAGCAGTAGTTGTAGTACTTGGAGGAGGAGGAGGCAGAGCAGTATGAGTAGGAATATGAGTAGGATTAGTAGTAATAGGTGTAGTAGTTATAGGATTATTGGTCAGAGTACTTGCAGTAGGACTTGGAGGAAGTGTAGTAGCAGTAGGACTTGGAGGAAGTGTAGTAGCAGTAGAAGTTGTTATAGAAGTTGTAGTAGGAGTAGTTATAGTAGCAGTAGCTGAAGTAGGAGTAGGAGTAGTTGTATTAGTAGTAGCGGTAGTACTAGTAGTAGTTGTAGTAGTTGTAATAGAAGTAGCAGCAGCAGTAGTAGTAGTAGCATTATTAGTTGTTATTGCAATAGCTACAGTAGAAGCAACAGCCGCAATAATAGTTGTAGTAGCTACAGCCGTAGTAGTAGTAGTAGTGCTGATAGTAGTAGTACCAATAGGAGTCAGAGTAGCAATAGCATAAGTATGAGTCAGAGTAGTAGTTGTAGGAGCTAGATCTCGAGTAGGAGTTGAAGTAGTAGTAGTAGTAGTAGTAATAGGAGTTGTAATAGTTGCTGTGGTAATAGTAGTGGTAGTAATTATACTAGTAAGAGATGTAATAGTTGTTGTTGTAGTAGTAGTAGTAGTAGAAGTTGTAACAATAGCAATAGCAATGGTAGTAATTAAAGAAGTAATAGTAGTAGTAGTAGAAGAAATAGTAGTAGTTGTTGTAGTAGTCATAGTAGTAGGAAGTAGGAGTTGGAGTAGTAGTCAAAGTAGTAGTAGTCGGAGTTAGAGTAGTAGTAGTAGTAGCACACGAATATGAGTATGTGTGGTACTAGAGAAGTACAATTGCATAGTCCGAAGTAGGCATAGTAGCAGTTGTAGTAATACGATAATAGTAAGAATAGTAAGTAGTGGTAGTAGTAATAGTAGTAGCTATTATTGCAATAGTGGTTGTAGTTGTAGGAGTAGTAGTCACAAGTAGTAGTAGTAGTAGTAGCAGTAGTAGTAGTAATAGTATTAGTAGTAGAAGCAGTGTTAGTAATAGTCATTGTCGTAGTAGTATGAGTAGTGTTAATAGTAGCTATGGTGGCTATAGTAGTAGTTGCAGAAGTAGTGGTAGTACTTGTACTAGTAGTAGAAGTAGTGGTGGTGGTGGTGGTAGTAGTAGTAGTGGTAGTAACAATAGTAGCGGTAAAAATTGTAGCAGCAGCAGTAGTAGTAGTAGTAATAGTCGTGAAAGTAGTAGAAGTAGTACTTGTATTAGTGGTAATAGAAGTAGTGATAGTAGAAGTACAAGCAGCAGTAGTAGGAGCAGTAGTAGTGGTAGCAGTAGAAGTAGCATTAGTAGTAATCTCAGAGGCAGTTGTAGTAGTAGTAGTAGTGCAGTAGCAGTTGCAGCCATAATTGAGGTAATAGTAGTAGCTCCAGCAATAGTCATAGCTATAGTAGTTGTAGGTGTAGTATAAGTAGTTGCAGTAGCGATAGTAATACTAGCAGTAAAAGTTATAGTAGTTGTAGCAGTAGTAGGAGGAGGAGGAGGAGTTGTAGTAGTAGTAGCAGCGGTAGTAGTCCTAGTAGTAGTTATTATAGTAGTAGCAGTTGTAGTCATAGTATTGGAAGTAGTAGTAGAAGTTGTAGTAGCAGCAGCAGTAGCTCCAGTACTAGCAGTAGTAGCAATAGTTGTGATAGTAGCAGCAGTAGTAGCAATACTAGTAGCAATAGTAGTAATTGCAGAAGTAGTAGTTGTAGTAGTAGTATAAGTATTAGTATAAGTAGTACCAGTAGTAGTAAAGTTAGTAGTTGCAGAAGTAGTAGGAGAAGTGGTAGGAGTAGTAGCAGTAGCTGCAGTAGTAGTAGTTGTAGCAAGAATAGTAATAGTAGTAGTAATAGTTGTAATAGTGGTAGTAGTAGTTGCAGTAGTAGTAGCAGTAGTAGTAGTAGTACTACTAGTTGTAGTAGTTCTTGAATTACTAGTAGTAGCAGTAGTAGTAGTAATAGTAGCAACCGTAGCTAGTAACAATAGTAGTTGTAATTGTATGAGTAGTAACAGAAGTCATAATAATAGTAGTAGTTGTAGTAGTAGTAGAACTAGTAGTCGTAGTAGTAGAAGCAGAAGTGGTAGCGGTAGTAGTTGTTGTTGTACTAGTATAAGAAATAGTAGTAGTAGAAGCCCTAGTAGTTGTAGTAGCAGTAGTACTAGTAGTATTAGTAGTAATAATAGGAGTAGTGGTAGTAGTAGCAGAAACAACAGCTGCAGCAGCAATGGTAGTAGCAGTAGCAAATGTGCTAGTAGTAGTACTGGCTATAGTAATAGTAGTCGTAGTTGTTGTTGTTGTTGTAGTAGTAGTAGTAGAGCTGGTAGCCGCAGTGGTAAAAGTAGTAGTTGTAGTGGCGACAACAGTAGTAGTAGTGGTAGCTCTAGTAGTAGTAGGAAAAGTAGTAGTAGAAGTTGTAGTAGCAGCAGCAGCAGTAGCAGTAGTGGAAGAAGTAGCAGTAGAAGTAGTAGTAGAAGCAGCAGTAGTAGTAAAAGTGGTGGTCATAGTAGTAGCAACCATAGTGGCAACAGCACT
The DNA here is from genome assembly GCA_005019695.1 of Trichopus zeylanicus subsp. travancoricus. Classification (NCBI taxonomy): domain Eukaryota; kingdom Viridiplantae; phylum Streptophyta; class Magnoliopsida; order Dioscoreales; family Dioscoreaceae; genus Trichopus; species Trichopus zeylanicus. Next base: position 13,137 of record RXID01016479.1, read on the forward strand.
TGATTAGTATTAGTAGAAGGAGCAATAGTAGGAGCAGTAGCAGTAGTAGCAGGTGCTGCTGTAGTAGTAGTTGTAGCAATAGTAGTAGTAGGATTAGTAGCTGTAGCAGTAGTAGGAGTCATAGAAATAATAGTGTTAGATGTAGCAGAAGTAGTAGTAGCAGCAGCAATAGCAGTAGTAGTAGTATGAGTACGAATATTAGTAGTAGCAACGGTGGAAGTAGTAGTAGAGGTTGTACTAGTAATAGTAGTTATAGTTGTACTAGTAGTAGTAATAGTAGTAATAGTAGCAGCAAAAAAATAGTAGTAGTAGTAATAGTATTATTAGTTGTAGTAGTAGTTGTAATTGTAGTAGTAGTACTAGTTGTAGTAGTAACTGAATTAGTAATAGTAGTAGTAGAACTAGCTATTGTAGTTGTAATAGAAGTAGTAGTAGTAGTAGCAGTTGTTGTATTAGTAGTAGTAGTAGTAGTCATAGTAGTAGTAGTAGTAGTAGATGAAGTCATAGTAGTAAGGGTAGGAGTAGGAATAGCAATAGTAGTAGCAGGGGCAAGAGTAGTAGTAGTCGTATAGTAGTAGTAGTAGTAGTAGCTATAGTAGGAGTAGTTGTAGGAGTCATAGTAGTTGGAGTAGTGATAGTACTAGTAGTAGTAGTTGTAGCAACTACAATAAATGTAGTAGCCGTAGTAGTAGTAGTCGAGGTAGTATTTGTAGTAATTGGAGTAGTTGTAGTATTAAGCGTAACAATAATAATAGTAATAGTAGTAGTGGTACTAGAAGTAGTAGCAGTAGATGTAGTAGCAATTGTCATAGTAGGAGCTATAATAGTTGTAGTAGTAGAAGTAGTAGCAAAAGTAGTAGTGGTATTAGTTATAGTAGCAGTAACAGAGGTAGTAGTAGTAGGAGGAGGGGGAGGAGGAGGAGGAGGATGAAGAGGTTGTGTAGTAGCAGCAACTGCAGTAGTAATAGTTGTTGTAGTAGTAGTTGTGGTTAGTAGTAGTAGTGGCAGTAGTGGTAGTACTTGCAGTAGTAATAGTAGTAGTAGTAATAGTTGTAGTAATAGTAGTAGTAGTAGTAGAGGTAGTAATAATAGTAGTAGTAGTAGTAGTAGTAGTTGGTGGAGTAGTAGTAGAAGTACTAGTAGTAGTCATAGTAGTAGTACTAGTAGTACTAGTAGTAGAAGTTGTAGCAGTACTAGTTGTGATAGTAGTAATAGTAGTAGGAGTAGTAGTAGTGCTAGAAGACTTGAAGTAGAAGTAGTAGGAATAATAGTAGTAGTAGTAGTCGTAATAGTAGTTGGAGTAGTAGTAGTATTATTTGGTGTAGCAGTAGTAGTATTGTTAGTGGTAATAATTGTAGTTGTAGGAGTAGTAGTGGTACTTGTAAAAGTAGCTGTAGTAGTAGTGTAGTAGTTGCAGCAGTAATAGTAATTGCAATAGCAGTAGTGGTAGTAGTCGAAGTATTAGTGGTCATTGAAGTTGTAGCAGCTATGGTAGTGGTAGAAGCGGTAGTAGAGGTCATAGTAGTAGTAGTAGGGGTGGTGGTGGTCTTAGTAGTCGTAGTAGTAGTGGTAGCAGTGATCATAGTAGTAGTAGTAGTAGTAGAAGTAGTAGTAATAGTATTAGTAGAAGTATTATTATTATTATTATTATTATTATTATTAGCAGTAGTTGTAGTAGTAGTAGTAATAGTAGTAGAGGTTGTAGTAGTAGTAGTTGTTGTTGTTCTTATTCTTATTGTTGTTTTAATAGTAGCAGTAGGAGGCAGTAGCAACAGTAGTTGTAGTCGTAGTTTTAATAGTAGTTGTAGTACTTGTTGCAGTACTAATAGAAGTAGTAGTAGTAGCAGTAGTAGACGTAGTAGTTATAATAGTTATAGTTATAATAGTAGTAATAGTTGTATTAGTTGTAGTAGTAGTACTAGTTGTAGTACGAGTAGGAGTAGGAGTAGGAGTAGCAGGAGTAGAAGTATGAGGAGGAGTAGTAGTAGCTGAAGCAATAGTAGTAGTAGTAACAGGAGTAGTAGTAGTATTAGAAGTAATAATAATAATAGTAGTAGTAGTAGCAATTGTAGTAGTAGTTGTTGTAATAGTAGCAGCAGTCATAGTAGGAGCTATGGTAGTTGTAGTTGTAGTAGGAATTGCAGTAGTTGGAGTACTGGTAGGAGTTGGAGTTGGAATAGGAGGAGGAGGAGGAGGAGGAGTAGTAGTAGTTGTTGTTGTTGCAATAGTAGTAGTGGGTGTAAGAGTAGTAGTAGTAGCAGTAGCAATAGTAGTAGTAGTAGAAGTCGGAGTAGTACGAGTAGTAGGAGTAATAACAATAGTAGTAATAGTTGGAGCAGCAAGCATAGTAGTAGAAGAAGTAGGAGTGTATGGAGGAGAAGTATTAAGAGTAGTGCTACCATAATAGTAGCAGTAGTAGTAGTAGTAGTAGTAGTAGTAGTACTAGTACTAGTAGTACTAGTAGCAAAAGTAGTAGTAGTAATAGTTGTAGTAGTGGTAGTACTTGTAGTACAGGAGGCAACAACAGTAGCAGTAGTAGTAATTGCCGCAGTAGTACTAGTTGTAGCAGTTGTAGTAGCTATAGTACAAGAGGCAATAGTAGCAGCAGTAGTTGTAATTGTCGCTGTAGTACTAGTTGTAGTAGTAGTAGCAGAAGTAATAGTAATAGCTGAAGTAGTACTACTCGTAATTGTAGTACGAGTAGCAGTAGTAGTAGTAGTTTTTGTAGGAGTTGGTGTAGGAGTAGGACGAATCATACTTGTAGTGGTAGTAATGCAACTAGTAATAGTTGCAGTAGTAGTAGTAGTAGTAGTACTATTAGTAGCAGTAGCAGTAGTAGTAGTAATAGTAGTAGTAGTTATAGTCGCAGTAGGTGTAAGAGTAGGAAGAGTAGTAGGAGCAGCAGCAGCAGCAGTAGTAGTAATAGGTGTTGTAGTCTTAGTAGTTGTAGCGGTACTAGTAGCAGTAGTAACAATAGCAGTAGTAATAGTTGTGGTAGAAGTGGTAGTTGTAGAAGTAGTTGTCGTAGTAGAAGCAGTAGTTGGAGTTGTAGTAGGAATAGCAGTTTGCATAGAATTAGTTGTAATAGTAATAGTGCTAGTAGAGGTAATAGTAGTGTTAGAGGTAGTAGTAGGAGGGGTACTAGTAGTTGTAGTTGCAGTAGTAGTAGTTGCAATAGTAGTAGTAGTAGCGGTAGTAGTAGTAGTAGTATTAGTAGTAGAAGAAGTTGTTGTTGTTGTAGTAATAGCGACAGCATTAGTAGTCATTGTAGAAGTAGGAGCAGTAATAGTAATAGCAGTAGTAGAAGTTATAATAGTAGAAATAGTAATAGTCGAAATAGTAGTAGAAGTAGTAATAGTAGCTGTAGTAATAGTAGTTGCAGTAGAAGTAGCAGTAGCAGTCGAAGTAGTAGTAGTAGTAGTAATAGCTGCATTATTAGCAGTAGCAAAAGTGGTAATTGCATTAGTAGTAGTAGTAGTAGTTGTTGTAGTAGTAGTAATAGTGGTAGTTGTTGCAGGAGCATTAGGAGTAGTAGCGGTAGTAGTAGCGGTAGTAGTAGTTGTTGTTGTTGTTGTAGTAGTTCTAGTACTAGTAGTAGTGGTGGTGGTGGTAATAGTAGAAGAAGTAGTAGTAGTAGTAGTAGTCGTTGTAATCCTACAAGTTGCGGTAGCCTTTGTTGGAGTAGCAAGAACAGTTGCTATAGTAGTAGTAGTAGTGTTAGTTGTTGTTATTGTTGTTATTGTTGTTGTTGTTGTTGTAGTCATAGAAGAAGTAATAGCAGTACTAGTAGTAGTAGTATTAGTGATAGTAGCAGTAGTAGAAGTAGTTGTAGGAGTAATAGTAGTAGCAGTAGTAGTAGTAGTCACAACGGTAGTAGTAGTAGTAGTAGTAGAAGTTGTAGTAATAGTTGTGGTTGAGTAGTAGTAGGAGTGGTAGTAGTCATAGTAGGAGCCGGAGTATTGGTAGTAGTGATAGTAGCAGTTGCCGGAGTAGTAGTAGTACAAGCAGAAATAGTTGTAGTAGTTTTAACGTAATAGAAGTTACAACGGTATTAATACTAGAGGTAGTAGTAGTAGTAGGAGTAGTAGGAGTAGTAGCAGTAGCAGTAGTAGTAGTAGTAGTTGTAGAAGTAAAAGTAGTAGTAGTAGCAGTAGTAGTAGTATTCGGAGTAGTAGTAATAGTAGTAGTAGTAGTAGTAGTAGTAGTAGCAGCAATAGTAGTTGTTGTTGTTGTTGTTGTTGTTGCAGTGTAGTAGTAGTACTAGCAGTAGAAGTAACAGGAGGAGTAGTAGTAGTAGTAGTTGCAGCAATAGTAGTAGTAATAGTAGTAGTAGTAGCAGTGGTAGTAGCAGCAGCAGTGGTAGT
>RXID01016479.1:20000-24844 GCA_005019695.1 Trichopus zeylanicus subsp. travancoricus
TACTACTACTCCTGCTACCGCTACTACTACTACTACTACTACTACTCTTGCTGCCGCTACTACTACTACTGCTGCTACTACTGCTGCTATTACTATTACTACTATGACAACTACTACTACTTTCCACTACTACTATTACTATGACAACCACTACAGCTGCTACTACCGCTACTACTAATGCTGCTGCTGTTGCTATTGCTATTGCTACAACAACAACTACTTTTACTACTACAACTGCTGTTACCACTACTACTAATGCTGATGTTGCTATTACTTCTACAACTACTGCTTCTACTACTACTATTGCTACTACTACTGCAACCAATACTACTGGTACGACTATAACTACTAATACTACTGCTATTGCAATTTCTATTGTTCCTACTACTGCTACTGCTATGGCTACTACTTCTACAACTACTACTTCTGCTAGTACTACTGTTGCTACTTCCAGAATTGCTACTGTTACTACTAGTACTGCTGCTGCAACTACTCCTACTACAACTGCTACAACTACTATTACTATTACCACTATTGTTGTTGCAGCTACTACCACTACTGCTAGTACTACTAATCCTGCTAGTTCTACTACTACCTTTACTACTACTATGGCTACTACTACTTCTGTTGCAGCTAATATAACTATTACTACAATTGTTAAACTACTAGCACTAGTGCTACGACTATTACTGCTGTTGCTACTACTACTGTTACTACTGCTGCTATAATTTCTACTACTACTACTGCCACTTTTGCTACTACCTCTGCAACTGCTTCTTCTAGTTCTGCAACAGTGTCTGCTACTATTTATGCTACTACAAGTACTACTACTACAACTACTAACACTATTACTACTACTACTACTATTACTACTACTGCTACTACTACTACAACTAGTACTTCTACAACCACTACTATTGCTACTACTACTACTACTGCTGCTACTACAACAACAACAACAACAACAACAACAAATACTACTACTACTCTGCTGCTGCTGCTACTACTACAACGACTACTACTACTACCTCTACTATTGCTTCTACTACTACTACTGTTGCTAGAACTACAACTAGTATAGCAACTACCACTGCTATGACTGCCACTACAATTACTACTACTGTGACTACTGCTACCTCTACTACCACTACCGCTACTATTGCTACCGCCACTACTATTACTACTACTACTGCTACTATCGCTACTGCTCGTACATCTGATACTACTACTAATAATAATGAGGCAACTGCAGCTACTATGGCTACAACTATTGATAGAGCTGCCACAACTACTACTATTAATACCACTACTGCTGCTGCTGGTGCTCCTACTATTAGTACTGAAAGTACTGCTATTGTTGTTGCTACTACCACTAATACTACTACAACAGGTATGCCTACTTCCACCACTACTGCTGCTACTACTACTTCTACTACAGCAGCTACTACTACTACTAATACTTCTTCTACTATGACTGCTACAATAACTACAACTACTACTACTTCTACTACTACTGCTACTTTAGTTGCTTCTACTCCAACTAGTAATACTACCACTACTGCTAGTACTGCAACTAATACTACTTCTACTACTGTTGCAACTACTACTATTTCTAGTACAACTACTACTGCCGCTACTACTGTAGCTATTGTTCCCTCTGCCAACCCTACTATTGCTTCTGGTGTGAGTACTACTACCGCTACTACTTCTTAAACTACTACTACTATTGCTACTAATACTACTACTAGTACTACAATAACTACTACTACTAGTACTATTACTACAACTACTCCTACCGCTGCTGCTACTACTATTACCACTACTACTGCGGCTACTACTACTATTGCTGCTACTATTACTATTGTTGTTGATGCTGCTGCTGCTACTACTACGACTCCTACATCTTTGACAACTACTACAACCACTACTACTCCTAACACTTGCACTACCGCTACTACTACTACAACTAATACTCCTACTACAGCTAGTATTACTCCTACCACTACTACTACTCTCTCAACTACTACTAATACTATTGCAATTACTACTACTCCTACTACTACTACAACTACAACTACTACTCCTTCGACTTTTGCTACTCCAACCACTGCTTCTACTACTAGTACTACAACTAATACACCTATTACTACTACTACAACTACTACTACAAATCCTACAACTATTATTACCACTACTACTGCTAGTCCTACTACTACTCCTGCCACTACTACACCTACTCCTACTACTGCAGAAACTACTTAAGCTACTTCTACTACTACTGCTATTACAGCTGCGATTGTTGCTACTACAACAACTGCTACTACCAGTACTACTAATACTACTACTACTAATGTTGTTGCAACTCCTCCTACTACTACTACTATTGCAACTCCTCCTACTACTACTACTGCAACAACTACTGCTACTGCTACTACTATTCCTACTACTATTACTGCTGCTATTACTACTACTGCTACTACTACTGCAACTACTTCTACTACTGCTGCTACAACTGCTACTAATACTACACTTACTACTGGTAATACTCCAACTACAACTTCCACTACTACTACAACTACTATTACTATGATTGTGACTACTATTTCTGGTACTACTATTATTGCAACAACTACTACTACTTCTGCTACAACTGCTAGTACAACAATGACTACTACTACTCCTAATACTCGAACTATAACTGCCACTATTACTATGACTGCTACTACTATTACTATGATTGTGACTGCTACTATTGGTACTTCTGTTGCTACTCCTGATACAAGCATGACTACTACCACTAATACTCAACTACTACTACTACTACTTCTACTACTATTACTACTACTACTACCACTACTACTACTACTACTAATAATTCTATAGTGACTACTACTACCACTACGACTACTACTACTAATACAACTACTATTGCTACTAATACTACTACCCTAACTACAGCTACTGCTACTACTGCTACTGCTGCTGCTGCTCCTACTACTACTACAACAACTACTACTACGGCTTCTACTACTACTACAACTACTACTATTTCCAATACTCCATATATAACTTCAACAACCACAACCTCGACTGCTACTACTACTACAACAAATGCTACTGCTGCTGCTGCTACGGCTTCTTCTTCTTTCACTACTACTACTACAACTTCTACTACTCCTACCACTACTGCTACTACTACTACTACAACTAGTACACCTATTGCTACTGTTAATACTACTACTACTACTGCTACTACTACATGTACTACTACTACTACTACTCCTACTACTATTAAAACAACTTTTGCTACCTCTACTACTTCTACTACTGCTGTTGTTGCGGTTGTTGCTACTACTACAATTGCTATTGCTAGCATAACTAAAACTACTACTACTAATATTGCTACTGCTACTACTACTACTACTACTACTACTACTACTAATACTACTACCAGTACTTACCACTACCACTCCTCCTACTACTACTACTACTACCACAACTATTACTACTCCTATTACTATTCCTACTTCTACTACTACTTCGGGTACTACCACAACTTCCACTCCTACTACTACTACAACTACAACAACTACTAATACAATTACTATTCGTACAACAACAACAACTACTACTACTGTTGCTGATACTACTACTACTGCTACTACTACTACAACAACCACTACTACTACTTATGCTACAATTGGTACTACTACTACTACTACAACTCCCCCTAATGCTCCAACTTTTGCTACTATTACTGCTAATACTATTACTATGATTGCAACTAATACTACTGGTACTACTGCTACTACTACTTCTTTAATTACTACTCCACTTCTGCTACAACTGCTACTACTATTGCGGCTGCTGCTAATACTCCAACTACGACTTTCACTATTACTGCTACTACTCGTCTTCTTATTACGACTGTGACTACTACTACTGGTACTTTTAATGCTACCCCTAATACAGGCACGACTACTACAACTACTACTCAATTGCTACTACTACTTCTACTACTACTTCTACAACTACTACTACTACTACTACTACTACTACTACTACTACTACTACTACTACTACTACTACTACTACTACTACTAATTCTACTACGACTACTACTACCACTACGACTACTACAACTAATACAACTACTATTGCTACTAATACTACTACCCTAACTACAGCTACTGCTGCTGCTGCTGCTGCTACTCCTATTACTACTACAATAATGAATACTACTGCTTCTACTACTACTACAACTGCTACTATTCCTAATACTCCAGATATAACTTCAACAACCACTACCTCGACTGCTACTACTACTACAACAACAACTACTACTGCTACTGCTGCTGGTTCTACTACTACTACTATAACTTCTACTACTCCTATGACTACTACTACTACTATGACTACTGCTGCTACTACTACATGTACTACTACTACTACTCCTACTACTACTGAAACAACTTCTGCTACCTCTACTACTTCTACTACTGCTGTTGTTGCGGTTGTAGCTATTACTACAATTGCTACTACCAGCATAACTAAAACTAGTACTACTAATACAGTTACTACTACTACTACTACTACTACTACTACTACTACTACTACTAGTACTGCTACTACTCCTTTTTCTAGTACTACTACTATTGATGCTACAGCGACTGCTACAACTACTAATACTAATAATAATACAACTCCTACTATGACTGCTATTACATCAACAATAATAACAACAACAACTACTACTACAACTACTACTGCTGCTATTACTACTGCTACTACTACAACTATAACTTCAGCTACTACTACTACTTGTACTACTACAACAATTGCTA